>PVIJ01002635.1:0-12430 GCA_004024925.1 Scalopus aquaticus
TGAGTTCGATCCCCAGCCAGGGAGATTCCCACATGGTGCAGCAGACCTCTCCTGCCTTGCCGGCTGCTCCCCTCAGCAGTGTACTTCAGTAGATCCGCTTGTTCTACTCCCCACTCTGTCTCTGGTGAGTCATCTCACCACCCCAAACCTCTGGCCTGCACCCCAACTTGTATGCATAAATAAAGTTTTAAAAAAAAAAAAAGAAAGAACTGGAAAGTGCTAGATCTTCCCCTAGGTTGCTCCCCCACAAAGCCTAACAAGATGTGTAATTTCCTCCCTGTCTTTGAACTGATGGTTTTAACTCCAAGTGAATCGAATTCAGTGAACCTGACTGCTTCCATTTGCAGATGGAGAAAGGGGCTCAGAACAGCGGCCAGCTGCAGAGAGGCGAGCCCCGCCATCCTGGCCCACAGCACTGGGCCGCAGAGTGTCCCAGGAGAGAGGGCACCTGGGGTCGGCCGGCTCCCGCTTCTGGGCTGCAACGTGAGAGCGGATTCAAAGCGGGTCACTCTGAGGAGCCAGGCTCCTTCCTGGTGTTAGAACACCCCGACCCGACCCGCAGCAGGGCCCATACCGTCCCTGCAGCCGCAGGTAACACAGCTGCCAACTCACCTCAGGCCCCTTTGCGTGCTAAGCTGACATTCAAATATCAAGAAACAAAGCAAAGGAGCAGAAGGAACCAAACTCGAACAGGCCCTCGCCATCGACTGGGAACTGAGACCACCAGCTGCGGAGGGGAGCGGAGCTGAGGGGGTGGGGCCGGAGGGTTATGTGTGCTCGGTGCTGGGCGTGGTGGCGACACACAGCTCAAGAGGGGGGTGCCCGTGCCCCTAAATACACGTGCCATGTTATAAGCCGCCGCCTCAGTAGTAATAATAAAGAACGTCTGCTCTTTGGCTGCGCTTTGTATGTGAACTTGGCTTTTACATGTCCTACAAGCAAAGGAGTTGGCTTTGCACCTAGCGACTGTCTCCACCGAGAGGAAAAACCGATTCACAGCGAGCATTTTTAAAAAGTCGACTTCCCTCCTCACCTGTGTGTGGTTTAGGAGACACGCACGTTCCTGATTCTCGTTGGGGGCAAGAAAGCTGGAGACACGGGCTGCAGCGCTCCCGCACCCCGGGGGCGCCTGAAGCGCTGAGGGCGGGCGTTCGAACGTGTCAGACTGAAAACAGAAGTTCAGACAGCCAGGCCCAGCCGTGGTCCACTCGAGTCGGCAGCTGTTTTCCATTTCTCCAAATTGCACCATAAAAATCCTACACGAACCTCTTTAACCTGCGTTTGCCTCCTCGGGCTCCGGCGATCAGACCTATTTTCATTAAGCTGCTTCTTTTTTCGGGGAGGAAAAGTTGAGGTTTCTGTTGAATTCTACCCTTGCCATTACAGCATTCCGAAAGCTCAGTTAGGGTGAACTCGGGGGGCCCAACAGAAACCCCCGAGAGTGGACGGCTCTGCCAAGACTGTGCCACTGGGCTGCTCTCTGCAGGCTGGCCGGAGAGGGCCGCTGAGGGGGGTGAGAACCAGAGCGGCAGGAAGGGTGCGGAAACCTGAGAAAGGTGGCTTGGGAAGGAAACTGAGGGGGAAAGGTGTCGGCGCGATTTTCTGGACTGTGGACAGAACTCACATTTTCGTTGCGTTTGTAGCTTCTGGGACGGTGGACCAGCTTTTTTCCTATTTAATATTTGTAGCCATGGCCCCCTGAATGTGTGTGCTCCCTGAGAAGACGAGCGCAGGCTCGCGCGCTTACTCATCTTTATCCTTCCCCCTTCTTAGGGTGCGGTTAGGAGCGTTCTTGTCTTCGACTCCTAAACGTTGTTGGAGACTTGGAGGACTGAAGGACCGTCGGATGTAGGCGAGAGCCCAGCCCGCGCCTAGAACACAACCCCAACACCCGCGGCTGATGCGTGTGGCTTATATTCCTGTTTCCCATTTTGCTGAAAATGATTCCGAGCCACAGAGGGACACCGTGTTTAACAGAGCTGGGCTCCCCCTGGCCTTCCGGTCGCAGAATTCCGCGCTAAGTCCAAGGACCTGCGCCCTCAGAGGCAGTGCCCTCTGTTACTGCAGCTCGTGTCCCCATCTTCATTCTCAGGCCCTCTGGCTGGGCTGTAGGGCGCCTTGGGTGTGGTCTCCTATTACCTCACGGGCACATGAGGGTTCTCTGCATCCCCTGCCCTGCACTCCCAGCACACCACCTCGGACACCCTCTGCAACTCGGACACCATCTGGCTCGCTGTGGCCAATGGCTTCTTGCTACAGTGTAGTGTGTAATTCCCATAACTTGAAACTTCCCAAGCCAAGCTCGATCACATTCCTCTCCTATTATAACTTCAGTGCTGTTCCCTCACGTTGAAGATGAAGATTCAGTGAGCGTTCATCTGTCCATCTATCCGTATATCCACCCACGCGTTTGTCCTTCACCATCCATCCATCAAACTATCCATATATCCACCACTCATTCATCATCTAGCCATCATCCATCCACCCAAAATCCTCCCTCTATCCATCCATGCATCCCTGCACCTATCTGTCCATTCATCCATCCTTCTTTCCCCTATCTAGGTATCCATCCATACCCAACATTCTACCTAGCCTATCTTCTATCCATCACCCACCCACCCATCATCCATCCATCCATCCATCCATTTCACCCAAGCACTGTTCTAAGATATTGGGGATTTGAAGGTGAGGAAAGCAGACAAAATTCTCAACCCTCATGGAACTTACATTCTAGATGGGGAGAAAAGAAAACCACAATGAGTAGGTAAAGCGTATAGTATGTTTAGTTAGTGAGAAGTGCTGGGACGGCAGAGCAGAAGGATAGGGAAAGCTGGGAAGGGGAGATGCGACAGACTCACCAGGGAAGACCCCGTGAGATGACCTGTGGACGGGTCAAGTCCTGAAGGAAGAAGGGCGTGAAGCACACAGGGTGTCAGGGAACCGCCTTCCAGGACACAGAACCACACCCCAAGGCAGGAGAACCCCGGCACGTTGCAGGCCTGGCCAAAGGGTTCCGACAGCCACAGAGGAGGGACACAGAGGCTGGGAGTGAGGCCAGGTGAGACCCTTGGGTGCTGGAAGGACTCTGCTTGTGTCCTGATGGATGTGGGAGCCACAGAGGGTGTGGCACAGAAGAAGGCTGTGCCCTGACCTCCATGTGATAGGACCACTGCAACTTCTGGGTTCAGAACAGACCACAGGGCAGGGCAGAAGTGAGGTGCCCAGTGAGGCATGTGGGCATGAAGCCCCTGGGTCCCCTAGGCAAGCCCCATTTCCTTCAACTAGCTCCTCCCTTGTCTCTCCTCTGCCTGTCAAACTCCTGTTCATCCATTAAAGCCCATTGCAAAAAGCACTTCTCCAGAAGGCTCCTGACTAACTTCCTCTCCTTCCTTTAACCCAGTAAGCCCCAGGCTCTCACCGGTCAGCCTGGCAACTAGCTAGGCTCTTACTGGGCAATCTCCTTACTACGCGGAGAGCCACAAGTGGGCCACTCCGGGCACTCTGCTCCATGGAGGTGGGCTAGGAGCTTGTGATGTTCAGGGACTTCTAGGAGGAGAGGGGCAGGCTCAGTGCCAGATGTGATTCACCAGGCAGCACAGGTGAAGCAGGAAGTTGCTAGTTCGCTGCTTGGATTCTGCTGCTTGCTGGGGCGGAGAGCTGCTGGGAAAGTTCCTGTGCGGTGCTGCTTGTCCCCAGTAGCTATGGCTTCCTTGACCCCTTCCCCCAAAATAACGTCTGTGATAACTGGGGTGACGGACTTCCTCATACAAACTGTATAAAACCTTACCATACCTGTTATTCAGGGCTCAGACTTTTGGGAGCTCTCCCACTAAGCCTGCTGGTGTGACAATTAAATCTCTCTCTCTCCACCTCTCTGAGTGTCGTCTGATTTTTCTGGAAAGTTGCCGTAACATAGGGCCAGGGCCTTTTGTGTTTGCCCACAAAGCAAAGGCCTTGCATTCCTTTTTGTTCCAGGATGTAAGTCACACCTTGGCGCAGGGGGTGTATTTTCTCGGTCCTGGCTGTGTGCGGCTCAAAGGACACCGGGGTCTAGGGCTGCACCTCCAACTTGACTCTGACACCCGAGGCCTAAGACCCCCCTTACGGGCAGGGGTCTGTACAGGGGTCTGTATAACCCTCTGATGGGCAGGAAGAACATATTTCGCTGAATACACTTTTTAAATGCCTACTTCGGTGGGGGGCGTTATTAAGGTGCCCAGTGGGTGGTAGAACACGTACAGAATTCACAAATACATGTGTTTACTGGAGGGTGTGCTTAGAAGCCTCGTACCAGGGAAGTTCCTGATCGAAAGCGTTCGGAGGCCATTTGTGTGAGCATAAGGGCGAGTCAATTCCCAGGTCTCCGCCTCTTCCTGACGGTCAAGTGTAAGGAAGAGAACAGGAAAACGAATCTTTTTCCTCTCACCGGGAGCTTCGCTTTTCGCTCACTGTTAGAGATAATCAGGAGATGGGCTCAGGGGAGTCGGGGCTCAGGCTCGGAATGTACTGCTCCCCGCAAGCTAGTTACTGGGGACATCTGCTGGGCCACAGGGAGGGGCCTGAGCTCAAAGTCAGCCTCAAGCAGAGCAGAGAACCTTTTCTCGGGCGGGTTTCAAGGCCTCTGGCCGGGATGCCGACCAGGGCTGGTTCTCCACTGCAGAGGGTGAGGACCAAGAACCCTAAGTCTGAAATGAGAACCTCGCCCGACATGAAAATCACCTTGAACTTCCATTAGCACTCATCACACAGACCTTTCAATTCCTTAAATAAAAGACATGAGTAGGGGGCCTCCCTGGTGGTGCAAGTCACAGCATATGAAACTATCCCAGCCACTGCAGCACGAGTTGGATCCCCAGTCAGGGAGCTTCCCAGAGGGCACAGCAGGCCTCTCCTGTCTCCCAGCTGCTCCCCTCAGCAGTGGGTTTCAGTAGATCCGCCTGTTCTGCTCCCCACTCTGTCTCTGGGAATCCTCTCACCTCCCCCACCCCCGCACCTCTGGCTTACACCCCAGCTCTTGTGTGCATAAATAAATAAATATTAAAAAAAAAAGACATGAGTGGTTCTCAGTGCATGCGGAAGATGCTGGAAGCATAGTTTAGCAGAAGGCGGATTGTGTTTTGCCTAACGTTTATGGTGGAAAGAAAGGAAGATTTTAATCACCAAAAACAAATAAAATGAAATAAAATAACCAGTTGATGGGGGGAAGTAGGGAGGAAGGCCACATTCAGATTTATACCTTGAGAGCAAGGTCATGGTTCTTGTAAGATTTCATCTTGTTTGTTAAATTCCATGTGTGCTTGAAATCCCATTAACTCGTTTCCTTATTACCTCAATCTTTCCTTAGAACATAAAGGTTAACCGTCCCTCTGTAACTTCTTGGAAATGCGCTGCTTGCAATACTTAAGGAGGAGAAATAGCCATAGGCAAATCAAAGCTCTCCTTAATAACTTGGGGAGCAGCAGCTGAGGACTAAGGAGGCACCCTTTATTTAGGGCTGGCTGCGGCCAGCGCCGCCCTCATTAATCATTCCTTGTTTGCTCTCTTTAGTTTACTCCTTTCCAGACCCACCTTGCTTTAATTACTGATTTTAACTTCTGCTTTGCCGCCATTGCCAGACTGGGCCCATGACTGCAGAGACAAAAACTTGGGCGAGAACTATTGTCCAGGAGTGGGGCAGGGGGCTGCTCCGTGCTCTTGGGTCTCCGGACCCGCTGTCTTTCATTTTCCTAGAGTGATCTGCTCCATCAAAGACCTTCCTTTACTTCCAAGTGTGAGTACCAGGCTTCCCTGGGGCTAAGTGGCTAAGTCACAGCACTGTGAAGCTCTCGGCAGCCACTGCCGGGGAGCTGACCCACATGGCGCAGCAGACCTTGCCTGTCTCCCCGCTGCTCCCCTCAGCAGTGGATTTCAGTAGACCCGCCTGTTCTGCTCCCGACTCTGTCCCTGGTGAATCTTCTCACCGCCTACACTCCAGCTCTTGTACGCATAAATAAATAAATCTTTAAAAACAAAAACAAAGTGTGAGCGCTGCTCTCCAGGGCTAAGGATGAGAGGACAGCCCCGCACACCTCCTTCCCTGCCACCTGCAGGGAGAGCACACGATAAAGCCCCATCAGGGTGCGTGAGCCGGCATCTCACGATGGGAGGGTCTCTGGGGGCTGGCACAAACACCCCGCTGACACCTGGCGGTGACTGGGCACCCTAAGAAGATAGAAAGGGGGGGGTCATGGAGGAAAGGGGAGAGTGAGGCAAAAACCGCCATCCGTGACTCTCTAGGACCAGAAGTCAAGCACCGTTTTCAGACACTTTGTAAGTGGGGTTTGTATTCACCGCCAATTGGAAAGTTCAAGAATCCGCTCAGGACTCGTTTTTGTTGAGTGCAGGGGGAGAGGGAGTGACGCTCTTTGCAGCTCTTTCCATGACATCCTCAGGCCCAGCATATTTCCCTTTCTGATGCGGTCAGAAAGGTGATCTGAAAGTGGCCTGAGACCCAGGGGTTTTCAGGGGGAAGTCTTTACGATGGTCTTTTAAAAGACCATTTGGAGAAGTTGGCATTTCACACTGCCCCGGTCCAGATTCAGGCTACAGCTGGATCGACCTTATGTTGAAGCACCTGTTAGCAAGACTGTGCCTGAAAGAAACCCCGAGTGTGAGGTGCCCTGGGCTCGTCCATCCCGAGGGAGGTTACGGCGGAACTGCTACCCTCTGCAGGGGTGCAGCGGTGAGTGACCCGCTGTCCCCACCCCACCATCTGTACGCCCGAACAAATCCAACAGTCACTTCCAGACTCTGAGATGGAAGTTTCTGAGCAGCAGGCGATTGAGCAGGGAGTACCCCAGGACCAACATCCAGGGAAGGGGGTAGAGGCAGGGGGCGGGCAAAAAGGAGACCAGGCAGAGAGGGTGGAACGACAACGCTGCCCCAATGGAAGCACCCCAGCCCTATGGGGGAGACAGGACGCTCCTCATTGGAACAGAAGAACGGGCCCCCACACCCCTCACCGGTCAGCTCTGGGATAAGGGCTACCTAGAGAAGGGGCGGAAGCTTAGGGGGAGGTGTCTCTCTTCACCTAAAGTAATCCCCAAGGATGGCCAGAGAGACAAATCTTTTCTATCTGAAGGGACCAAAGGTATGTTGGTGTCCCCCAACCAACCAAGCAATGGACAAGCCAGATCCAAGGTCAATGAGCCAAGCAGAGCCAAGGTCAAAGGACCAACAAGTCTCAAGGTCAAGGGACCGCTAAGTCCCGAGGTAAAGTATTTGTACCCTAAGTTAATTTTCTGCAATTTCTCACAAATATGATGCTCCAAATCATTAGTTAGCTTATCCATCTGCGTAAGAAACTTCAAAAGGAATATGGTAAAATAAGTCGTAAACTCAACAGCTCAAACTTTCAGTATAAACCAAGGCCACTAAAACCAGGTCCAGATTTGAGTCCTAGGAATTTATTCTGAGGAAGTCCTCAGGAGCCCTCAGGATTCACATGCAAAGACATTCCCTGCAATGCCGTTTATGCAAATGACACCAGGAAGCAACCTACACATGCTCTGGGTAACCAGTCAGGATATTCCCAGGCTGGAGCCCTGGCACTGACGGAGGAGAAGCCCTCAGCCCCAAGGAGGCGGACACCACACCAGGAGACAGAAAGAGCTCGCAGCTTGTGCTTTGAAAGTAAAGCAGGTTACAAGAAACTAACTCCATTTTGGCGAAAAGAAAAAAATACATACGTGGTAGAATTAAAGGTGTTTTCTTTCTTTCTTTTTTACTTCTCTGGACTTTTAAGAATTTCCACAATGAACATCTATTACTTGTTGATTTTTTTTAAAGATTTATTTATTTATGCATACAAGCTGGGGTGCAGGCCAGAGGTGTGGGGCAGTGAGAGGGTTCACCAGAGACAGAGTGGGGAGCAGAACAGGTAGCTCGACCGACATACACTGCTGAGGGGAGCAGCGGGCGAGGCAGGAGAGGTCTGCTGCGCCATGTGGGAATCTCCCTGGTCTGGCATCGAACTCGCACCGCAGCTGCCGACAGCTCCACAGTGCTGTGCTTAACCGCTGTGCCACCACGGAGGCCCTACTTGTTGCTTTTTAAAAGATTTATTTCATTTATTTATGCATACAAGAAGTGGGGTGTATGCCAGAGGTGCGGGGCGGGGGGTGAGGATTCACCAGAGGCAGAGTGGGGGGCAGAAGAGATGAATCTCCTGAAATACACTGCTGAGAGACACGGCTGAGAGAAGCAGCAGGCGAGACAGGAGAGGTCTGCTGCGCCATGTGGGTCGGCTCCCTGGCCGGGGATCGAATTCATGCTGTAGTGGCTGGCGATAGCTTGAGAGCGCTGAGACATTAACCCCTGCGCCACCAGGGAGGCCCTATTACTTGTTTAATAACAAAAAGGCTTTTCTCTCTCCTCTCCTCACTGCCATGTGTCCTATGTGGGTGGCCACAGAAACTAGGATTAAAAGACCCACCACGTAAGGCTAAAGGTGCGTCGCCGAGGAACTAGACCCCCGTCTGTGCACGGCGGTCCGGCACTGTGGGCTTCCATTTCTTTGCGCTGGATTTGTTCTGCATAGTTCCCAAACCTGGTAATTTTTAACCCGCTGATATTTTAGAGTATCAACTGTTGAAAAAAATCTAATTTCTTACCCGGATACCCTTAAAAATAGGGATTTCATCAGAAAATGCTGACTTTGCCTCTCTTTTATAACCTCTCCTGCCCACAGTCCTTATCTGATGTCCTGCTCAGCTAACAGTTGAATTGGCTGAACCATTCTCACCAGCTGGGGGCTGGCCAGGCTGGAAAACAGCCAGGCGATTCTGTCCTGCGCCGCAGGTGGCAGCGGGCCCTGTCCTGCACTCCTGTCGCAGGCCTCAGCCCCACGGCCTGGAATCTCACAGCGTAGCCAGGAGAAGGTCTTCAGTTCTTTGAAAACTCTCCATCCCAGGCATTGCCGATGCCCCCAGAGCAGTGCCTGCTCCGAGCAGAACTCTCAAGTTCTTCCTGGTCATTGCCATGTCCCCCACCTACTCCCTTCTCATCGCCTTGCTGTGTGTCCTTTGTGCTGTCCTGGGATTGCATCCAGGTCTTTTTTTCTCCCTGGACCGGCCCCACCTTCTGTACCTCCCATCTAACAAGGCTGGAATGTTACCCAAGGACTTCTTCCTCGAATGGCACCCATGGTCAAAATTGATTGATGCAAAAGACCTCCCAGAGAATTTCTACGTAATCAGCAAATTCTGAGATCAAAGTCTCAACCTCACAGGAATGCATCCTGGTGGGGAAAATTCCAGGCAGCAAGTCAGTGGACAGGAGGGCTGGGAACAGGTGCGCCTACCTGGAGAGGAAACACCTGTTTTCGAGAACCTACGCTGAGCAGGGTTTTGGGGGGATGTGTAGGGCCGAGCATGGACTCTGAAGTCTATAGGAAACCCTCACATTCATTCGTTCATTCAACCACCATGTACTTGCCTTCTCGAACTCCATGATGGGGTGAAAGGACACCCCTAACATATTCCTGCCACACCACGAAGCTCTAGTTTATCCCCTTTGCACTTGTTTCCTCTCCACTAAACGAAGAGCGGACGGAGCCATGACCCTGAACTCTTAGGGCTCTCCATAAATATTTGCTGAACGAGCGGGTATGGCCAAGGACTTTTTTCAGTGAACTGTAGGTGTGGCTCGACATGTGATGATGGAGGTGGAGATTACAGTGAAATGGGCCATGAACCCAGGAGTTCTGAAGCCTCTAGAACCCAGGAGGAGGCAAGGAAGCAGATCCCCGGAAGGACAGAGCCCTGCTGACACCGTAATTTCAGCCCCCCCGAGACCGACGTCCGATTTCTGACCTCCAGAGCTGAAACCTAAGAAGACAGGGTGGTTTGCAGCCATTAAATGCGTCGTCAAAGGTTTCAGCAGCCGTAGGAAACTTATCCAGCTTTTCACCTTGAGGAAGGTAGCTTTAAGGGGCACAAAGCAGACAGGACGGCGAGGGAAGGCTATTGAGATCAGTAAGCTGCCACCTCTTTATCCCCCCGTCCTGACGCAGCCCCTCCGGGGTGTGCCTGGTGCAGCGGTGGCCCTGGGCTCTGGTGCCGGCATCCGGCTCCAGCTGTCTGATGGGCTTGACCGTCCGCGGGGGGCCTCCTCTTTGCTACATCGTGGGGCCGTGACTCTGGCGCCAGCCTCCGAGTCTCCTCTTCAGTACACGGGCACGTGTCAGGCGTAGAATCAGCACAGCCCACACTCTGCCCACCGACTCCCCAAGCAGCCGCACCTCCTGGCCTGGGAACTGGTTACAAGGGCACATTTTTGCCCCACCCACCGTGCTAGGCAGGGCTCTAAAAGGGCCCGAGATGCCACTCCCTGGCGGACACGCCTGGCTTAATCCCCAGGACGCGGCTGGATGGACTGCACCCACCAGGCTAGGTCACGTTCCACCGCTCAGTTGTGAAAAGGAGATTATCCGGGGCGCACCCTTGAGCGGCACCCGGCTCTTCGCGAAGTCTGAGATGGCCCCTGCTGGCTTGGGATGGAGGGGCCGGCGTCAAGAAGGCAAAGGCCTCTAGGAACTGGAGCAGACCCCTCCGTCCATAAGGAGACGGGGATCGGATACGTGTCAGGCGTAGAATCAGCACAGCTGGAGGCAGACTCTCCCCGCCTCCCCACAGTCGGAGCCTGCAGCACTCCTGCCCTTGTATGACCTTGAGAAGGGCGAGCCCGGCCATGCGGGACGCGTTGGAGTCACCAAACCCGCCGTCCTCTGCTGGGCAGCTCGGCCCACTTCAGCGCTTACTGAGTCGGAGCGGGGTCCGAGCAAGTGCTCCAGCCCCCTGGGAGGCTCGCTGCAGTGGGCGCCTCTGGCGACACCAAGTCAGGACAGGTGCAAGCCCCACACAGGCGGGTCCAGGGCGCCAGCGGCTACCGCATTAGCCCACTATGGTCTGAGGAGCTTCTGGCTCCCACGTGCATCCGACAACATTTAAAAAGGAACAGAAGAAAAACCCTCCAGACCTGTGTGAGAGCAGAGTGAGCACTGAACATCCTGCCAACGCCAGACCAGAGGTTGTGCCAAGTGCTTTTCCCTTCAACAGAAGGTCAAGGGCAGCAAGGGCGAGTCCCCGTAAAGCAGCTGCAGGAGGACAGTTCTAAGGGCAGGCAGGACCACCCCCCACTTTCAGAGACCGGGAGCTGGGGCGGTGGGCTGCGGCCCCTGAAGGCGACCGCGGTGTGGCTGGCGCAGCCCTGGGGTTGGCACTCAGGTGCGCCTGGAGCGGCCTGGGATTTCCCTGGCCCCTTCATCCTTCCGCTCCCCTGTCCTGACTTCCAGCTCTCACTACCTCTCACTAGTGTGAGCATGCCTCATCCTTCCCTCCCCACTTACTTTTCACTTCGCTCTGCCTTGGCGTTTAAAGTGGGTTTCCTCTGGACAACACTTGGCTGGTTTTGATCCACTTGGACAATCTCTATCTGTTAGCTGTGCGTTTATGTACTTTCTTGCTTTTAGGAACTTTGTTTTCTTTCTTTTAAATTTTCTCCCTCCCTTTGATCCCTTTGGTCCTTCCCCACCCCTGCCCCTTAATCTCAGAAATCCCAATCCGGCTCTGCTGAGGATGCGGCAGAAGAGGTCCCCTCACCCAGTGTTGATGGAGTGCAATCTGGTGCAGCCTTGGTGGAGAGCCGTGTGCAGACTGCTCCAAAAAAGGGTGCTTCCATATGACCTAGGGATGCCACTGGTGGGCATAGGAGAGACCATGAAAACACCGACAGGAAAGGCTTACACACCCCCAAGGGCAGAGCAGCATTACTCACAATTGCCGAGACGGGGAACCACCTAAGCGCCTGATGACGAGTGACTGGGTAAAGCAACTGCAAAATATGCACTTGGTGGAATACTACTCAGCCATTAAAAAGATGAGCCTTTTGGGGCAATTGGCTGGATCCAAAATGACAACATTAAGGGAAAGACAGGTACTGCACGGCTTCACTCAATGTCAGGCTGAGGGGCAGCCAAGGAAGGGGGTGGTAAGTGCAGGAGGGGACCCCCTGGAGAGCTGTGGGCGGTGAACATCCACATCTGTCCTGGGAGGCCAGGGGGGCACGACCCTAAGTCAATGAAACTTAACAAAATCCTCCTGCCCTTGGCAGACCACAGAGCCACCACCCCTGAGCCCACACTGGCAGTCGGGGTGCAGGCAGCCTGGCCTTGGGTTCAGCGGCCACACAGACTACTCAGTGGGAAGAGATGCCTCAGAGAAACCCAAGAGGTCGGGACCAAGGAGGGTCACACAGACAGACACACACATGCACACAGAGACTCACACACACAAGTGTGCACACACATGCACACACAGAGACACATGCACACACAGAGACACACAAGTGTGCACAGACACACATGCACACACATAAGCATGCACAGACACAC
>PVIJ01002635.1:12530-55194 GCA_004024925.1 Scalopus aquaticus
CACATGCACACATATGCACAGAGACACACAGAGACACATGCGCACACATAAGCATGCACGCAGAGACACATGGACACACACACGTGTGCACAGACACACATGCACACACATAAGCATGCACAGACACACAGAGACACATGGACACACAGACACACAATCATGTGCAGACACACACACGCATGCACAGGGACACATGCACACATATGCACAGAGACACACAGAGACACATGCGCACACATAAGCATGCACACAGAGACACATGGACACACACACGTGTGCACAGACACACATGCACACACATAAGCATGCACAGAGACACATGGACACACAGACACACAAGCATGTGCAGACACATACACACACATGCACAGGGACACACACACATATGCACAGAGACACACACAGAGACACATGCGCACACATAAGCATGCACACAGAGACACACGGACACACACACAAGTGTGCACAGACACACATGCACACACATAAGCATGCACAGACACACACAGAGAGACATGGATATATAGACACACAAGTGTGCACAGACACACATGCACACACACACAGAGACACACATGCACACACAGAGACACACATAAGCATGCACAGACACACATGGACACAAGGACACAAAAGCATGTGCAGACACACATGTACACACATGCACAGAGACACACACAGAGACACACGGACACACACACAAGCATGCACAGACACACATGCACACACATGAGCATGCACAGGCACACAGAGAGACACATGGACACACAGACACACATGCACACAGACACACGCACAGAGACACACACGTGCACACATAAGCATGCACACACAGAGAGAGACACACGGACACACACACAAGTGTGCACAGACACACATGCACACACATAAGCATGCACAGACACACACAGAGACACATGGACACACAAGCGTTCGCAGACACACATGCACACACATGCACAAAGACAGAGACACACATGCACACACAAGCATGCACGCACACACAGACACACGGACACACACACAAGCATGCACAGACATGCATGCACAGGGACCCCTGTGTCAGTTCAAGCTGGCGGTCCCGTCTCATCTGGGCAGGTAGGTGACCGCTTTGTGCCATGGGCAGTGGGGACGCTCACGTGTGCTGCCCACATGGCCAAACCCAGCCGGGGACGTGGGCCCAGCGGCACCACATTTTCTAAGCAGCACTGGCGGAGGCCTGTGCCTTGGTTCCCCGTGGAGAATGGACAGGAGGCGTGACTAAAGGCGCCACTTCAGAAATGAGGAAGTCGAGATCCAGTTCCTGTGGTTTCTGATGAGAACGGCCACAGGGTGGGCCCCGGCGAAGGAAAGTGCTGAAAAGTCCCTGCTGTCTTCTGAGGAATGAGGGTGTCCTGGCCTGCACACCCTTTATGTCCTAAGCCCCCGAGAGCCTCTGCTTTTGCTCCCCCTTTCTCCCAGGTGACGCTAATGACCTTTCCTCGTGGACGCCTGTCCTCCACCTCCTGGTAGGTCTAATCCCCTCTCCCAACCCCTCCCTGATGGCCCCACCAGGGCGCCCCCCACGCTGTAGCCCCACTGCACCCCATGGATTCTCAGAGGCCCCTGGGAGAGTAGTAATAACTCTGGGATCTAAAATTAAGCAGTTTTGTTCCGAACTCCTAAGAATAGCCCAGCACACCAAACACGCCCGTTTCATTTCTTGTTCGACAGGAAAGAGTGACCTCTTTTAAGCAGAGCCCCTTTGAAATGTGTCATTTCAACCTGGCCCAAAGGAGATGGTCCAGGCAGCCCGTGGAAGGGCCGCCCAACCTCAGGGAGAGGAAAGCCCTCCAAACGGCAGCACTTTGATCATCGGAAGGATGCCGAGAGACAGTGATTTACGGAAGTAAGACGGGTTAACAACAAACATTTCAGTGACTCAGAGAATGGCTAGAAATCACACTGGACCAAAGTTCATTTTTTTCCATTAAAAAAAAACAACAACACCCGCCTATTAACAGCCCCCCACACCAAACATTTGTCAGCAGGCGGGCACCTGCTGAGTGTCGGCCCAAAGGAAAAGCGATATCCAGACATGACTGCATGTGCCAGTTCGAAGTTTCTTCCTTGTCGCCGCTTTGTTCTGTGGTTTGCTTTTAACTCTGCTGCATCATCACCGGGGAGTGTAATCGAACACGGAGTTACCTGCAAAGCCCCTGCCAGGTGCTGCTGTGCAGTCAGCAGGTGTGGGCTCCTGCTCAACCTGGAAGTCGAAAGAGGAGGAACCCGTGGCGTGAACCAGAGCGCAAAGCCACTGCAGCGTGGAAGGCAAAGTGCTGGCAGCGTGCGGGTAAATGCAGGTTCCCCACCCTCGTACGCAAACACCTGACTGTCAGTCTCCCCCTCAAAAAGTAGCTGTGGGGGCGGGGGGCACAAGCGACACCCCGAAGCAGGAACTGCAGACCAGGAGGAAGCGGCCGAGGACGGCGCCGGGGTTTTCCCTGGATGGCCGTGTTGCAAGGGCTCGAGTCATCTCGGATACGGAAAGACGGGGTGTTTTTCCCATGCAGAGGGGAAACGGGAAAGCGCCCGCAGCCCAACCCGTGACCGTGTCCTGACTGGAAAACGGGACAGGTGGGGAAGATGACAGCCTCAGTGCGTGACTGCGTCGGCATCACTTCTGGGGGTGAGGACGCTCTGCGCCGAGGGACAGATTTACCCCAAATCTATTTTAAAAGGGACTTCACAGAGAGCCAGGTGGGTGGGCCTTGGGGTGGGGCTTTCTCTGGAACCCAAAGGGCCACAGGAAGGCTCCGGCCAGGCTGTGGCCACACGGTCTCGCCCAGAACCAAGGCTGAGGGGAGCGAGGGAGGCGCTTGTCTCAGCCCCCCAAGAGAGGGGGCAATTGCAGGGGAACCGAAAGACCTTTTGGGGGTGGCCAGGCTATCTGTCACGGAGGCCTGTTGCACACTGCCCACCACAGAACCCGCTCTTCTCCCTCACCAGCTCCTATGGGACAAGGACAGCGCGGGGGCTGAAGAATTCGGGGGGAAAGAAGTCCCAGCACAAAAAAACTGAACCGCCTACCATGAAGAGACAGGAGAACGACACGCAAACCCAAGACCTGCCTATTTGTGGGGATGGAGTCGGGCCCCTCCCCCACCCACATGCCTAAGTCAAGCGCAGTGGGGTGGTGGGAAGGATCAAGTTGGGGGGCCAGGAAGGTCGGCCCCCAGGATGGGGGTGTGTCCTGGAAGTGGAAGAGAGACAAGCACTTGCTCCCCGCTTGTCCAGGGAGAGAGCCCCGAGAAAGGGGACGTCTTGCAGCCTCACCACCGAGGGGAAGAGAGCTCTCGGCAGAACCCCCACGGCCTGGCACCTCGACCCCCGCCCCCCAGCCTCCAGAACTGCGAGGGAGGAGCCTCTCGCTGTCTAAGCCTCGGTCTCCCGTGCTTAGTCAGGGCAGCGGGAGCGGGGACCCCAGGATCACCCCCCGCAGCCGGGGGGCCAGGCCTGCAGCGTCTGCGGGTGCTGAGTCTGTGCTGTTCTTTTCCTTTCCAAGCTGTATTGATTTGCCAGCCACTTACGTAACAGCATGAGATTTGGGGAGCCCAAGGTCACCCCTCCCACGTGCACAAGCTCCACTCACCCTCCCGAAGCTCCAGGGCAGCCCATGCCCTTCAGAGGTCTTGGGGGGGTGGGGCAGAGGAAGAAGACACCCAACGGGGTTTCATTACGGTGCCCTTTTTGCTGCCGAAGCTACGCGGGAAAACTGCCGCTCAGGTTGGGCTAGTGCCGGGTGGGCGAGTCCGGGCGGGCTTTAGCCGGGATCCAACCAGCCGCCTCACGGAAAAGACACTTCCCCGACTTCGCTCAAGCGCTGGGACTGCCTCCGAGGTTGGGGCAGCAGGGCGGTGGCTTGATGGAGAACGGTGGCGTTTTCAGGCTAAAAACGACCGGAGATGCTAAGACAGAACAGACTCGGGGTTTAAATTCTCTGCAGCACTGACATTTTTGAAATATGAGTCCTTTTTTTCACAGCTTTATTGGGGCAATTTGAATGCCACTGCCTCTCCCTTTCAAAGCATCTTTATATTGTTCTGAAATCGATGTTTGGCATAACAGCGTGAGATATACTGTTAAACGGACAAATATTATTCAAGATCATTTAAAAAGTCGCCATTGGCTTCTGTACCTCTAAGGATGGGGGGAAACTTGGAAAATCAACACCCCCTTGCAGCCAGGAGGCTGCTGGCAAGGCCGCGGGTTAGACATCGCAACAAGATGAGGTTCGGGCCTGCGGCCCCTTAGGGGGTGCAAGGTGCGGGAACGTGACGGGAACTGGGGTGTTGGTCACCCCCAGGGCTCACGCTCTTCTAGGGGGGCAGGCATGACGTGGTTCGCTCTTGGTGTCCATGCATTCACCTGTTCATCCGTCCGCTCACCAAGTGTCTGCCTGGGCCGTGCTCTGCCGGGGCTGGGGCCCAGAGACCACCCAGCCCTGCTTTCTGAGGTCTCCAGGAGCCACGATGCGGAATCTGGTGTGATTCGGGGTCTCTCCCTCAGGAGCTTGTGGCAGCTCTGGGAAGGCACATGGAGCGTTGGTGGTTTGGAAACCAGCGGCTGAAGCATCTCGGCGGGGACAGCCCTGGGGGACAGGCTCTCTCAAGTCTCTCTAAGTTTCCTGAAGCTTCACCCACCAGGCTCCCAGTGCCGACCTGTCAGCGACACTGGAGTCACGTCTGTCCTGAGCTTCCCGAGCCCTTTCTCTGTTGGAGGAGCGGGGCTGAGGGAAGACATCAAAAGAAGCCTCCAGAAGGAACCCAGAGTTCCAAAGCTCATGTTCACACTAAGAAAGAGTCCAGTCGGTGGGGAGAGGAGAGGATGCCCAGACTTTGACGAGGCGCTGGCAGAGTCTGGGGCAGGCGGCGGGTCCTCAGGGGTCCAGCGGCCCTGCTGGCCTCCCCACAGGGAGACCACGGGCATGTGGGTGAGTGTGATGTGCCAGGACGAGGTGAGGACACAGAGCGCCCCCTGGGCACCGGCCTCGGGCACCCCATCTGTGCTGCGGCCCCCCGACAGCAGCCCAGCCCATCTGTCCAGCACTGGCCGTGACATCACAGGGAGTCAGAGGCAGCAGCACCAGAGCAGCAAGGGGAGCCCGGCCTTGCCCCAGATCCAGCGCGTTTTAGCGAGGTTCCCTGGCGGCTGCTGGGCACGCTGTTTTCGTCTGCTCCAGCGGCTGTAACAAAGCCCTGGGGACGAGGCGGCTGTGGACACGGTTCTGGGGGCTAGGGGTCCACGATCGAGCTGGCAGAAATGTTTCTCCTCCTGGCTCCTAGAGGGTATCTTCTCAGTGGGTGCTCAGGCAGCAGAGGGGCAGGGAGAGCTCTGGGGTCTCTTTCCTAAGGACACTAATCCTGTTCACGGGGGCCCCACCCTTGTGTCCTAATCACCCCCAAAGGCCCTACCTCCTAGCACCTTCACCATGGGGACTAGGTTTAAACACAGAAATGAGGGGGGCGGGGGGGACACAGATATTCTGTCTGTGGTACACAGTCTGATACGCGCTGGTCAGAGGTGAGGGTGGGGGGGGCGTGCGATTTTTGCCGTCTGGTTGCCAAGCGAGACCAGGTGGTAAGAACACCGGGTTCTTATCGGCCTGGGTTAACTCAACACCATCCTGGGCTAACTTGTGGACCGGTAACTCTCTGCCAGAACCTTGCCAGGTTGCCACAAAAGGCAAACCTGGTTTCCAGGACTTTGTCTGGAGAACGTGCCTGCCAGGTTGCCCAGGGCGTCGGAGTCCAGTGGGACGCCAAGGACGCTCAGTGGAAAGTGAGTGCCCACGGCGCCTTGTTTACCGAAGGCACTGAAACCTGCTGGTGTTAAGATTAATCTACATGTCCATCCTTCTGTCCGTCCGTCCATCCATATAATTACCTACATGCACATATATCATTCAGTATTACAGTGTGGGAGACAGAGCTATACTCACAGCTCAGTCTCTCTCTCCCTCTCTCTCCTCCAAGCTGTAGTCACTGAATTCTGGATGCGTCCATGAAGGACAACAGGGGAGAGGCAACTTGTTGCTCACCTCTCACTGACTCACCGTGTCCAACAAACCACACACTCATCTCCCTGCACGTGTGTGTTGGTGGCGAACCATTTCGGCACTTTCCTCTGCAGATCAGGGTTACGACCTGACTCTGTTTAATCCCTTTCCCTCCCACAAGTTTGTCTTTTCTCTCTGGCAGGGTGACAGAAGAACAGGACGCACTGCCTGCCTCTGAATTTCGGAGCAGCGGAGCCAAAACGAAAGCTAAGAGAGCAGGGGGCAGCGGCCTCTTCAGGCCATACATGGCCTGGCTTTATGACCAGCAAGATTCAGAGGGAGGGCCTCCCTGGTGGCGCAACGGGTTAAGCGCAGCACTGTGAAGCTATCCAGAGCCACTGCAGCCTGAGTTCGATCACCAGCCAGGGAGCTTCCCACATGGCGCAGCAGACCTCTCCTGTCTCACCTGCTGCCCCCTCAGCAGTGTACTTCAGTCGATCTGCCTGTTCTGCTGCCCACTCTGTCTCTGGTGGATCCTGTCACCACCCCACACCTCTGGCCTACACCCCAGCTTGTATGCATAAATAAATCAATCTTAAAAAAAAAAAACCCGGAGTGAGAAAAAGCATTGAAAACAAAAGAACGTGACAGATGTGCGGCCCCTTTGTGCTGTGAGGCCGGCCTTTCTTCAGACCTGACCTGGTGGCCCGAGGGTCTGTGGGATGGACGCTCCTCTCCCCGGTCCAGGGTGGGGGCGGCGGGGGAGGACATCCATGCCAGCCGGTGGCCAGTGTCGAGAAGGCCGAGCCTTTTACTTTGCAGTGCTTTTCAGTTTTATCTCAAAAGCCACGATTTAAAAAAAAAAAAAAAAAAAAAGGGCCCAGGTCCCTGGAGCAAGATGCCCCCTGATTTACGGGGCATAAAATCATGGAAAGTCAGGCGCTTCCTGAAAGCGTCCCGCTCCCGGGCCCCGAAGCCTGTCTCTGACTAATCCATTCCGCGCCTTCGTTTTGGGGCTGACTCACGGCCAGATCCACTTTTCTCATTTCCTGAAATGATTCCGATGAAGGTTGTTCCACATAAAAAGGGGATGATACAGAAAGCCCAGAAACCTAGTGCAATTTAAAAATCTTGACTCTAGGTCCTGAATAAACTTCTGGCCGCGGAGGGATGAAGTGGGGGGTGGGGGGGTGGCCAGTACCCAGGGCTGCAGAGCCCAGCAGGTGGCCTGGAACCAGAGTCATTCACTGAATTCAATTCCCAGTCGCGTCTGCTTGTAACGCAGCGACTACGCTATTAAAGCAAAGAAAAAAGTCTTTGGCCCAAAGAGACGTCTGAAGTGGAGAAGAAATACGATTAGGACACAGCGGATCAGAAGCCACATGGACCCTCTGGCGTTAGGAGATGACCAGACATTACGCTTTATTTCAAGAGGCCTTCCCATTATTAACCCTCGGTGGCCTTTACATTCTTACAGAAGGGAGCATGGGGTACTTTAACTTCCCTGGTTTCTCTTGTGTTTCAAGAAGGGTAAATGCTGATAAAACCACTGCCGCTCTCTTCAAAAATCTCTTAGAAACCTCACCCAGCTCGGGTCTTTATTGGACTTCGTGGGGAGAGAGGAAACAGACTCTTTTCCTGGTTATTTCTCATACTCATCTTCTTCCTTTGGGGCCCAGAATTATTTTTGTTTTTCTAGTTAGCTTCCTGAGAAATAAGTGCTCCTCTGTAAAAATTTGAGACCGTTTTGAATCATGCCCTCGTTTTCTCCTGAAAAGCATTATTTAATTAGGGTCACCCGGTAATTCCAACACCCGCAAGAGAACACGTTTGGAAACTCTTTCCAGCTGAGCGACGAACGGGGTGCTGACTGCCAGCCCGGTGCGGGGGCTCTGCTGAGGGACGCCCCGGGGCAGGGTCGGCAAGGACAGCCGAACCACCCACGGAAAGCTTCTGGGCGTTTTATAAGCTGGGTCAGTCTGACCCCACTGTCCCCCAGGGGTGGCAGGCCCTGAGAGCCCCCGGAGAAGCGGCAAGTAGTGATGCGCCCCCGCCGTCCGCCTGACCAGTACCACGCGTCTCAGGCGCACAACAGCGAAACTGCCAGGCGGCTCCAATTTGACCAGACACCAGACGTCGGCTTATGACACACAGGGGCCCGGGGGGGCCACAGCTGCATCGGCTGCTTCCAGACGGCAGCTCATCCCACCAGCAAGGGACCCCGCGTCCCCCAAAACACCAGGTGGACGGAAACCCAGGGTCCAAGACAGGTTCCAAGAAGAGACTCGGCAACCTCGTGCCAGGGGCGCTCCTAATTGGGCTCCGACTGAAAACAAGATGCTTCTAAAGACAGATGCGTGAGGCAGCTGGGGAACTGGAACACAGAATGGGTCTTTGATATTAAGAAAATACTTTTATCTTCTTTTTTTTTTAAGAGAAGAGCCCCCGTCTCCTAGACACGCGTGTGACTGGAACACGGCGCCTGGGGCAGGAATGATCGCCCCGCGGTGTGAGGATGGGAGGGGCCGTGTCCGTCCCTGAAGAAGCGGGTGAGGGGCTGCGGACCTGATCTTCATGAGCCCATCCTCCCTGCGTGGGTGTGCGACCTCAACTCTCGAAAAGAAGGGTACTTCTAAAAAGTTAAAAGGCAATAAAACAAAACACAAAAAAACCACAAAACCAGAAACGAGTGAGGAATTGATAAGGGTTTTGAAATAAGGTCAGCACTACCTGGGCTAGGTCAGGGAAGACAGGGGCTAAGATCATTTCGAGGACGAAATGTATACTCGCACAACAGAACGTCCCTAATTCGACATTGAGCAAGTTTTCAGGACGGCAAGGGCCCTGACGAAAAAGCTCCTACTTTGACATCAGGAGCAAACACCACAACTCCCCTGGGCGTAGTTACTTTTGCAATTACGGGGATCCAGTGGGGGAGGGAGGAGAGTTTTGTACTGGACAGAGGGGGGAACGTTCAGGACACAGCTCAAGATGCTGGGAACAGGAGAGAGACTCGTCCCAGCACAACTTTCGGGGACGGTCAAGCAGGATGGACGTGCTGGCCTTGTGCTGTCCTGAGGGTCCGAAGGGCCAGCAGGCAGGGCGGGCCACTGCTCCGTGGCTGAGACGCCGCGTCGCCTTTACGGCCTGAGCAGGGAGGGCCACGCTGGTGCCCCCGGCCAAGGTGACGTGTGTGACCCCACACAGCTCGGCCCCCCGGAGCCCAGACCCCCACCCACGGCACCCAGGGGGGTGCAGGCCGCATGCTGTGTGTTCCTATTCCACCCGGGGACAGTGATGCAGGTCACGGGCTGCTGGAGTCAGGGAGAGACTCCGGGAGGCTGGAGAGAGCCGGCCTGGCTCTGAAGTGCCCCCACCCACCGTGGCTCCCAGTGCCGCCTCGACTTCTCCCCGGGTCTGGGCAAAACGTTCCTGGAAGCGCCTGTCACCCAGGCCACTGCCACGTTTGGTGGAGTTAAAGTTGGGAGAGGCGGGGCCCATTTTTTCAGAGATGATGTTAATAGACTTCGCAGCAAAGTGTGGTGATGACGAAGACCTCTGTGAAGCCGCCTCTGTGAAGCGACAGCTGACACCCACGAGGCCCAGCGGGGCCCGTCTCTGCCTCTCTACCACCCTCTAAGACAGGCACTACCCCTCTCTTCTGGAGGAGAAGCAAAGGTCACATCTCGGGCCTGATTCTCTGTATGTTGGACTCAATCAGAATCGGAAGCAAAGCGACAGTGAAATCGTACCCAGCCCAACACAGATTCTTAAAATAGTGAAGAACGATCCATCACGCCCAGTGAGAAACTGTGCTGACAGGTTTAAGCTGTCAGGGAGGCGCCCGGGGCCCACGTATTATGGATGGAAAAGATATAATTCTCTTAATGCTGCTGACAACTCACGAGGCAACATCCAGTCCTGCTGGGGAAGGGGCCGCCCGCGCAGGCGCCCACATCAGCCAGGTCAGCCCGAGAAAGGCAAGGTGTGCGGGAGCCCCGTTCCCGGGAGCCGAATGTGGGAGCAGCCCGAGTGTCCAGTGCAAGGGGAGCGGACAAAGAAGGTGTGCAGTGGAACACTACTCAGCTGTTTAAAAAACACGATGAAATCTTGCTATTTGTGACAGCAGGGAGCTGGGGGGGAGGCGTTAAGGGAAATAAGTCAGAAGGACAAATACTGGATGATTTCATGCAAATGCAGAACACAAAGAAACAAAGCAAAGCAACAGACAAAACCAAACCAAAATACGCCTTTAGAATCTGATCCTAGAGGGCCTCCCTGGTGGCACAGGGGTTAAGTCTCAGCTCTGTGAAGCTATCGCCAGCCACTGCAGCACGAGTTCGATCCCCGGCCGGGGAGGTTCCCACATGGCGCAGCAGACCTCTCCTGCCTCCCCGCTGCTCCCCTCAGCAGTGTATTTCAGTGGATCTGCCTGTTCTGCTCCCCATTCTGTCTCTGGTGAATCCTCTCCCCCCCCCCCCCACACGTCTGGCCTACACCCCCGCTCTTGGATGCATAAATAAATATATCTTAAAAAAAAAAAAAAAAGGAATCTGACTCTAGAATTGAGGTTACGTTCGGGGGTAGCAAACCAAGGCCAGATGGAGCTCAGTGGACTATATTGGAAGCTTTTTGGGGTCTTGGCGGTGGAAGAGATGTGCACCTGTCCCCCCAATCACATACAGCATTGTAAACCAAAGTCACCCCAATACAAAATAATAAGGAAGGAAGAAAAGAGGTGCAGGCTGCAGACTCAGGCCATGCTGTAATACGCTTCACGCCGCACAGCCATGCCCAGGGCAAGACTCCGAGGCGCGGGAGGACGCTGATCTGCAATGACCTAGAAAAGGCGTCATCCATCAAGAAAAGGACGCTGATCCCTGCTGCGTAGGGAGTTGGCCCGTTCTAGACCCTGATGCCCAGAAGGTTAAACGCTGAATGTCTGAGCAGCAACAGGTGCCTCCCCTCGCACTGCGGCCGCCGGCCCTGGCGAAAACAAGGCTGCTTCCCGGGAGGACGCGCGCCTGCCTGGAGCCGTCTCCTCCGTTGCACAATCAACAGCGCAGGTTCCGTGAGCTGCAACTCTGAGTCCAGAGGCTCGGCCAGGAGGCCAGCAGGGCAGGGCGGGGAGGTGGCCAGCGGGGCGGGGTGGGGCAGGCGGGGAGGTGGCCATCCGGCCGGCCTAACACAGTTCTCAGGGGCCCTAACCGGCCCGAGCCGGGGAGGCAGGCGGGACGTGAGCACGCCGGTGTATTAATACCGATGCTGCTGGCGCGTCTATAAAAACGCTTCGCCTGAATCCTAAAAATAGGTTTCCAAGTAATCAAAGTCAAAAAAAAGCCCATCAATTGCTGTCACCCTCGCTGCGTGAAATTCCCAGCAGAGTTACTGGAAATGTGGACACCAAAGGTGGATGACGGCAGCCTGCTTATTCCAGGAGCCGCTGGAGACTAGGAAGGAGGCCAGAAGAGGGGGGAGGCAAACTCGCCTGACAAATGAGTGGTGTCAGGAAGTGGATACAACCTGCCTTTGATTCACACGCAGGAGCTTTCCGCAGCACGCTCCTCAAACCCTGTTTGTTCTGAATAGCGGCTTACAGGCTCGGGAATGAGCTCGGGCAAGGGCGACTTGACATGGAGCTCATGATCAATGCTGTTAGGGAGGTGGCCCGAAGAGTTTCAGTGACTTTCGCAACAAAGGAGAAGGTAAAGAACCTTCGGGCAAGTCCCGGCCTCTCGCCCACCCCCTTGTTCTGGTGGATGAGGTCAGTCGACATACCCAGAACCCCCTCCCACACCAGGTCCTGAGAACACGCCTCACATTTTCCAGTTTCTTAAGCCGACTTTGATGATACTTCTGAGTTTCACCCAACCCACACTTTGAGGTTTACAAGGTCTTTTCACCTGTCCTAACTCATCTGGGTTTCCCTAAACTTCCCCGGAGGACACAGGGGAGCACTTCACCCTCACCTTTCCAGAAAGAGGCTGGCTGGTGAGCTCAGATTACTTGCCCAAGGGCACGGTGCTCCTACCTGCCAACAGCAACACTCACATCCACGCCCTTTGACCGTCCCCCAGGAAGGCGGCCCCCAAAGATCCTTCCGGTAAGTCCTTGCAGTCAGGCCAGAAAAAGTACAGCCCTAGGTCTGGTCAAGACCTCTGATTTCTGTGGTGAGTCAGCAAACCCCACTCAGAGGGAACACGGGTGAGCTCCTTCAGGTCTCTAGCTTTGACCTGAGAAAGGGTTAAGACCATTAACAATAATTTCATGTTCAGGCCTCCCGGTGGCATAACGGGTTAAGTCTCAGCACTATGAAACTATCGCCAGCCACTGCATCACGAGTTTGATCCCCCAGCCAGGGAGCTGACCCACAGGGCACAGCAGACCTCTCCTGTCTCGCCTGCTGCTCCCCTCAGCAGTGTATTTCAGTCAATCTTCCTGTTCTGCTCCCCACTGTCTCTGGTGAATCCTCTGACCCTGCCTACACCCCAGCTCTTGTATGCATAAATAAATAAATCTTAAAACAAATTCATGTTCTAGTCCAAGACGTCAGGCTCTGCACAATTTTGAGCTCCGTGGCAGAAATCCAGAACCTGCCTAAGAGAGCAACAGAGGGCGTGTGATGATGACTAATAAGCACCCTTCAGCCTGAAGGTGGGACTGATCGAGGACGCCTCCCAGCACTGGTGCGGGTAGCCCACCAAGGTGGTACTCCAGAGGAGCCCCCTAGAAGGGGCTGGAAGTTTCCACGAGAAGGCTGAATTCAACGCTCCTTCTGTAACCTGCGCCAAGTAAGGATGCCAGGTACCGGCCTCTGGTGCAGACTTAAAGCAGGACCTTCCTTTGTGGCTCTTCATCCTGTACACTTCGAGGCCTGGTCAGAGGGCAGGAACACGGCTGGAGGAGAAGCCCAGAAACAAGCAACGCCTGCTGATATTCAGCTCGGGGCTGGGGGTTTTTGTAGGGCAGCCGCTTACTGGAAAACATCTTTGCCAAAAGAAGATGGTTGTAAAGCTTTAAATGATGGCAAGAGGGTTTATAATGGAAACTGTTTTGCAATTTTTTAAATAATTTCCATACTTAATACAATAATTTGAAATGTACCAGAAGAAAATTTGGTTGAAGTGACAACAAAAAGAAAATAATGTGTTAAAAATCAGAAATATCGACGTGATTTCACAAAGACATCAGAAGGACGATGTGTCTGTGGAGGCAGCACAAGGAGGGCCTGAGGCAGGCGCAGCAGAGAATTAGTGGTGAAATGAAGAAACAAGAAGGAGTAATGTCCCATAAGGCTGATCTGCTGGGCTGAAAAAAAAAAAAAAACAAAAACGAACGCTGTGTTGAAATCACCATCAGCGTAAACACAGGATAAAAGTTCCTCATCCCTGCGCCGTTTTCCAACACTGAGGAATTCTTTGGGACAAGGGGTTACTTTGAAAAAACTTACTTTTGGTGCAAAGAAAAAATAACCCCCAAAGTCCATCGGGAGGCCGCAGATGGACGATGTGGAGGTCAGGGCCCACTGACTGTCAACGCCATTCGAACGCTCCCTCGGTAAACAGGACTCCGAATGGCTTCATCTTCCTCCAGCTAAAAAATATGATGTCTGGTTTTACTTGGCTGGTTGGAGCAGATGAAAGCAGAACTGCAAGAATGAGCACTTTCTGGAAAATGGAGACCTCTTTCTGGATTGTTTTACATCAAGGTCGGTGACTTGAGCAAGCTGTGTGCGAATCCACAGTGTCCACGGCAAGAAGATCTGAAGGCTGACTCAGAAATACGCCGTCCGCGCCAGTGCCCTTTGGGGTGACCTCGGGTGTCAGGGCGGTCCCACCCCAGCCGTCAGGGGGCCCTGTGGCTGGTGACTTTCTGCCCCCGGAAAAACCACCCGCCTGCCACGCCTGATGATAACAAGCCGCGGCTTGTGTTTGACTTTGCTCTGCTCCAGGCATCCAATCATCTATTTTGATGATACATCGACCAGCTGGCCAGAGAGCAGAGCTGAAGCAAAGCAGCTCTCCCTCCGGGACAGGCCAGAAGCTCGGGCAGAGCGCACAGCAGCGGGGCAGAGGTGCGGCCGGCGGGGGCCACCCTGGGCCCCGGCCCCAGCTCCCCAGGAGCAGCAGCCTCTCTTTACTTCCCACCCAGCTGGGCTGCCGCTCCAGCAACATGCTGTTTGGGGGAGTCCAGGGCTGGGCAGCTGGGAAACAGTCGCCTTGCTCAGTTCCACAGCTGTAGCTGGTGGTGGGGGAGCACTCCTTTACTGGCAACACACACCTGGGCGTGTGTCCCCACAAGACGACAGGCCCGAAAACACTGCCTGCGCCCGATGAGGCGCTTGAAATAGCACCAGGACCTCTGCCGGCGGCCCACGCCTTGAGTTTTGGTAGTTTCTAACAGGCGGAGTTAGACGGCTCCGGGGCGTCCCTGCCCGCACCCCCTGAGAAACCCGGGACTCTAACGATCCCGGCCGCACAGAGAGGGCCTGCCTTGTGACCCGCTGGGCTTCCCGGCATCTCCCCGACACTGACTCCACCTGTGCACACGACGGGCGCCCCGGGAGGGCTCACACCTGAGATTCGCTCAGCAACACATGCGTGCACACGCACGTGCCTGCCCAGACTGGGTCTCAGAACGGGGGTGGGCCTGGGCCCCGAAGGCGTCCGGCCCCGGTGGCCCAAGTCCTGGGGGTGGACTCAGGTGCTGGCGGGCAGCGCTGGGGGGCTGCCTTTCGTGAACAAACTCAGGTCCAGGCACTGAGGGGAGACTGTCGGTCAAAGGCGTCCTCTCTCCCCATCTGGAAGAGGCAGCAATGCCCTGCCACGGACTGGACGTGACTGTCACCAAATTCCCTCACCGACGCCCCCTCCCTGAGCCCGTGGTGTTGGGGGTGGGGACTCCGGGGTCACTCTTCCAGGTTCGGGTCCACGTGGTGCTCTCGTGACCAGGCCTGGTGCTCTTTGAAAACAGGCGGGGAAGCTAATTTGCTTCTTCTGCGTGTGAGGACACAGGCGGCAGTGGAGACGCTGGCCGGCCGATGCACAGCAGGGCCCTCTCGCCAGACGCCACAGTGCTGACCCCCTGGCCGGGCACCCCCAGGCCCAGCACGTCCGTGGGGGTTTGTTACAGCTGCCCCAGCTGATGACGACAGAGCCACCGGCAGGCCAAGTTCACACGCAGTCTCCCAGACACCAAGGCCCACCCTCCCGCGAGAATGCGGCAGAGAACAGCGGCGTCTCCCTGCCCTGCCGCTGACGGAGCTCCCTCCGGCCGGCACCCCAGGGGACTGTGGGAGCGCTGCCCATAGTCCGGGAGACAGGCTTTTTTTAAGGCCCCTCGATCTAGGGGGGCACCTGTTCCCCTGGGTCTTGGACCTAGAAGCAGGTTGGGGTCACCTGGAACTGCGGGGTCCTGTGTACCCAGAATACGGCCCAGCTGGGGGGTGTGGCTGTGACTGGGCCTCTCCCCTTGGGGCCAGGTGTGTGGACAGATGGAGCAGGGACGCTCTGGGTCCAGGCTGTTGGGCGTGGCCTGGGCCCTTGGGAGGTGCTGATGACAAGCAGGCCGCGCTCCCCACTCTCCCCCCAAAACAACATGGTGCTTTGTCCTCTAGCTTCTCATTACAAGGGATCCAAAGCGCCTCGCTTCTTCTCCGCTCCTTTTCCTTTCCCCTCCTCGACGGCGCACAGGCCCGTGTGGACACCTGCAGGGGCACGTTCCGTGCACACGTGCAGGGGCCACACCCGGCCGCCACTCGTCCGGGCGGCTGACCTCACCTGGGCGCGGGCTGGGGAGGTGGGGGCCTGGCTCAGCGCCCTCCTCAGCATTCCCACCCCTGCAGCTTTAACACGGCCCTGGTCCTCGCTGTCAGGGCTTTTGCCTTCCGTCCCTGCTCCCCCAGGGCGGGTCATGGTTCTCGGCGTTTCTGCAATTCCAGGCTCTGCGGAGGCACGAAGCAGAGGCGCCCGTGTGAAGAACGTGTGTGCGGATCGCACTCACTGGACAGGAGCTCGGGATTCGTGAGGGCCTGAGGGCACGAGCTCTGCGGAGTGGCCCGTGAGCCCACACCCGCTGAGTCCTCAGATCAACTTGAAAGTAACCGCCAGCCTCGACCTGACCGGGAGACGCCCCAGGGTGCAGCTGGGCCCGAGGAGACTCTGCAGGCACAGGCTTCACTGGGACTCGGGCCAGAGCAGTTCTGACCCTGTTGCCTTTCTGGACTCAGGTTCATCAATTATCACACGGGGCCATCCTAGGACAGGAGGCGAAGGGGACCTAGGTGGCTGTGAGGCAGACCCTGGCATCGAGCGGGCAGCTCCACTTGGTTGTGTGTTGGGTTCAAGGAGGGAATCTGTTTTAAAAAGGTATTTCACTATAAACACTGAAAGCAGATCTACCACACAACCGCTCTCTATCTACTCACCACTAGGTAACTACCCCAAGAACACAGAAACACAAGTTCAAAGGGACGTAATCACTCCTGTGTTCACGGCAGCACTACTCACAATACAAAGTCATGGAAACAACCGAAGTGCCCAGCGACAGGGGAGCGGACACAGATGCAGTAAAGATACATGCTGGAATACTACTCAGCTCTAAAAAAGATGAAGTCTTCATATTCGAGGCAATATAGGCGGAACTGGAGGGGATGATGCGAAGTGAAATAAGTCAGAAGGAAAAAGACAAACACTGGATGATTCCACTCATAGGTGGCGTATAAAGGAACAGACAAAACCAAACCAAAACAAACTCCTGGAGTCTGACTGCAGGACTGAGATGAACAGGGGGGCATTGCAGACTGTGGTGGAGGTTGACGGGTGGAGGTGATGGGCGTGGTGTGATGACACTCATCTGAAGAGGTGTGTACCCCTAAATCAAAGGCAGTGTCGCAAACCGTTACCTCAATAATTAATTACCTTATTAACTACTCAATAATTAATCACCTTATTAATGAATTAATTAGTTGAAATAATTCAACTGAAAACAATAACAATGAGACCATTTCAAAGCCACCAAACTTGATCTCTAAAGATTCTTCCAACTTCAACATCCTAAAGTCCAAGAAAGTGGGTGGTCGTGGCTTAGCTGGACTCTGCTCCCAGCTCCAAGAAACGTCAGCTGGAAGTTCTACGTGTGAGACAAGGTTACTCGCCGGGTGAGGCTTTGGGGAGACCACAGTGGCCGAGGACACAACTGGAAAACTGACTTAATGCAAGTGGAGAGACTTAGCAGAGACTCTCAAATCCTGGGGCCCAAAGCTTCCGACTGCCTTTCTGTCTCCATTCCTCTGGGGACAAGGTCTAGCTATGATGGGGACCTGAGGGCCGTGGAGAGAACACTCGGCATGGACTGGAATGGCGGCGCGATGGATTCGCTAACCTCCTGTTGCTGAATCTGTTGCCAAATTTCAGTCCCACTCCTGCTCACACGTTCTAATTACTGGACGTTACCAAACCAGGCCGACTGGTCCCGACAAGCACATCTTCTATAACTGCAGATGGACCTTCGAGGCTTCTGGGCCAAACTTTCCGCCACCGTGTTTCCTCAGCAGCTGTCTCATACCTTTTCCACCCCTGAGTCTTAGTCAAAGTAGGTGACCTCAACTTCTGCCTCACCAGCCCATCAAGGCGGGGATGTCTGAGCTGCCGCCTCCCCTCGGGCCACACGTGTCTGTCTTGGCTCCTTCTTGCTGGGTCGGTGAGCAGCATCTCTCCCCCTTCCCAGAGATAAAACTCCTTGTTGTACCCTCAGTTCTGCTTCCTCCCGCCCCCTCAGGCCTTGGCTCTAGCTTATAATTACTCCTCCGAGTAATTTTTGTTATTGCTCTGACAATATGTTGCTTTTCTAATTAGAAAATTGTCAAAATTATTTATGAGAGCACACAAAGCAGAAAATGGAAGAGACGGAGGGGGCCAGTTGAGGAGGTCGAACCCTGGAGGCCCTGAGAGAACAGACATCGACCGAGGAGGGGGTGAGGCCGCACACAGACGTCTCGACGCGTGACCCAGTGGAGCCCGCCACGGAGCGAGGCCCGTGCACACACGCCCGTGTAGCCTTTCTGAATATCAAGAACAAAAGACATGTTAAAAGTGGTGCGTAACGGCAGTCACCTAGCACGCGAGCAAGCCAGCTTGGCGTCGGCCGCCACGCCGGTCCTGTCAGATCTGAGAGAAAACCACGGCGCTGAGAGTTCTGTGTGAGGAGAAACTACCAGTCAAGGGGAACACAGGTTTGAAGGTCTTTTCAAGGCAACTGGCCTTTCCGTCCCTCTTGGGGGAGGGAGACAGTTCATGTGACCAGCGCAACCAAGTGAAGGCGTGTCCCCCCAGGAGGAACACTCGGGGTCCGGGACAGGCTGGAGACACCTGTGGACGGAGTGCGGGGACTGGAGGGCTCTGGGTGGCCTCAGGCCCCGAGAAGAGCTGGACCAGAGCAGGACATGTGAGTGAGGGGCTGTTTGCCAAAAGTGAGAAGACGCACAAGCTCCCATGCGTGACCTGCGACCCCAAAATAACAAAAATGCCATTCAAGAAAGCCGGGTCCGCGCGTGAGATAAAAGTGTAAGCCGTGACGACAAACTGTCGGGTTTTGAGGGTGTGAAAGGGGCATCCGTTTGCCTCCGATACCAAGGATGCTGTCTGCGAGCACAGGCGCCTGGGCCCTGGAGCCGGCCCCAGAGGCAGGAGGCACCGGCACCGAACTCGGATGTCCGGGCTTTAGAATGAACTCAGGAGGGAGACACAGCAGGGGCAGCAGAGGATGCAGCTGTTCCCGCCTGAGTGAGAAACGGGGAGCTGCTGGGCTGGACCCGTTTCTATCACACGAGTTTTCAGCGGCCTCGTGGGTCACTCTTCACCCAACTGGCCCTGGGGCAGTCCAGAAATGTGGTCACAGCGAGACCCTCTTCCTCACAAGCCTCTGGCCTCGTGCTGCCATCCAGCCTGGCAGCTGCCTGGACCCCCACTCCCACCCTGAGTGAACCCGGACAGCCCAGACCCACCCCCAGCACGGACAGCAACACACCACAGAAAGCACACGGCTCTGCCTGGGCCCCGCCTCCTCCTCCTCTCCCCCTCTCCTCTGTGCTTCCCGTGGAGCCCAGCACGGTGGCCCAGAGTGACCTGAGGTGGGGGCCCGTCTTGGAGTCAGAACTATGCCTGGAGGGGCTGGGAGGAAGAGGAGAAGCAGGTTTCTGAGCGGCATTTAGCACGGAGCGCAGCACCAGGGTTGCCTGGTGATTCCAGGGGCCGGAAGGACGAGGTGAGCGTCTGCTGCAAGGAACACAGAGCAGTGGACGAGACACTGGTTTGCCGGGGGCCGCTATGTGACCCTCGAACACATCATTTCATTAAATCCTCAGGAGAACTTGGGGAGCGGGTTTACCGATGAGGAAATCAAGCCAAAGAACTCGCCTCGACCCCACCCGGTGTGATGAGCTTGGGGTCCCGCTGTCCCGGGCGGCTGACTGAGCGAGTGGGTGAGCAAGACTGGCTCCCAGGGAGTCTCCAAACCACCCTGCGCCAGGTGTGCTGGTGGAGCAGCTGTGCACAGGTAGGGGGGTTTGAGGGCGGTTCGGGGTGCAGTCAGAATCCAACAGCTTAGCCTAACTTAGAGGGAGCTGGGCACCACCCAGCAACAAAACCCCGTGATTCCATCACCGGCCTCCCACTGCTTCCGGTGCCCTCGAGGCTCACACCTGCACCTCCCGGTCGGAGGGCCGTGCCCTCTACCGGCCTGTTCTTTCCAGCAGTCGGGGCCTCTCCAAGGGCAGGGCTCCCTCCGGTTGTGTCCTGGGGAGGTGGGGACATGAAGCAGAGGGCCCCAGGACACGGGCCAGCTCGGACACGAGCCAGCTGTGCGGGGGCAGCGAGGCGGCCTGCTGCGCTCACCTCAAGTCAGTCTGTCTTCAAGTCAGACGTTCTTTTTAAGGAAGAATGAGGAATTTTATGACTGACAAGCCCCATGCCAGCCAGCAAGTGCAGTCTTTAGAAGAAACGAATGGCAGCAGGGGAGGGGATAGCCGGCACGGGGGCGGGGGGTGGGGCGCGTCTGCAGGTTTTGGCGAAAACACGTGACAGGCCTGAAGTCTAAACTGGGCAGAGTTTGAGGGATCGAGTTGCCGTTTGGTAGGAAACCTGCTGCAGCGAGATGAACTCTGGAACAGATGGGCAGGTGGGCGAAGGCCCGAGGACACCTAAGCTGGACCCGTTGGTTCAGTTAGGTGACCTGGTTTTCCACTGACGTGCCGGCTCATTCATTCATTCACCAAACGCCTACTGATAGGATGGCAAGCTGCCGTGCTAGGACCGGGCAACTGAGTCAGTCTCCTCACTCGCCAGGATCCGGGTTGAGTTGGGAAGAGACGCCAAGTCCACTGAGAGAAGTCTGTCTGGGATGAACAGGGGAGCGCGGAGGCGTCTGGGGCGGCGGGACCAGTCTGCGTGGCATCTCGTGGAGATGTCCTTAGTCATTTGTCCAAACCCGCAGAGGGTCCGGGTCTGGCGCCTGCTCTGGTCTGGGTGGGCACGTAGCAGGGGCGGGGTGGGCCTGCCAGAGACGGAGGCGGCTTTGGAGATGTTGCTTCAAGGATTCCTCCCTAAGCACCTGGGAGGGAAGTGGCCTGAAGCCCAAGGTCCCTCTGGTAGGTGCGTCCTGGCCAGTGACTTTCGGGGGCCTCGGGCACATTCCCGAGCGTGACCGGGGGCCGTGCTCTGCCCGCCACCCCGCCAGGCACCCCACCCGGTGACAATCATGCGGAGGTCCGGGAAGAGCGGAGCTGGGCGCTCCCTCCTCGAACACGGAATTTGCGTAACCCCAGGCGAGGTCCCCAAGCACTTGGGCCCCGGTTCCTCTCCCAACTAACGAGAAAAACCACCACCAGCAGAACAATCAAGGCAAAGAGAAGGATTTGGATCCAGTCTCAAATGTGGGTCTTTTGGAGACTTTTAGCCCAGCTGTTCAGGAGCCACTTGGGGGGCTGGACCTGCAGAGTTAGACCAACCCTGGGGCAACCCCGGCACCTGCGCTTTCCAGCCGCTCTCTGGATGCTTCTGACCCACAGTCAGATTTGGGAGCCATGGGCCTAAGCGGTGACCACAGCCCCTCCCGCCCCAACAAGGCACACTTCGGGGTCTCGGTGTGACAAATGCTCATGGCCTCTCCAGTAACCGTGACCCCACACCCGACAAGGGGCAGGGGGCAGATGGGTGAAGGCCCAAAGACACCTAAGGTGGACCTGCTGGCTCAGTTAGGTGACCTGGTGCCTTCCTCAGAGGTGAGTAACTTTGCTTTACAGCAAGCAGAATCCAATGAGTCAGCCAGGGTCCTAAAATAGACCTGGCTCCTCTTTCCCTCGAATGAATTTTCTGAAGCTACAAGTGTCCACATCCCTTAGCTCAGAGGAGGGAGCTGGGTGCGGGCAGCGCCAGGGCCAGGAGACAGAAACGGCGCCCACCCATCTGCGTCGGGGTGATGGCACCTTGCGTCACCTGCAGACTTGACCACGTGCCCTGCTATCACTGCCTGCGCCGAGGCCCAAGGAACCAGGACACCCCGCTTGCGGGGTCACCCTGGGAAGGTGAGTCCAGTCTCCCCTCTGGGCGGGAATCTCACGGCCGGTCAGCTCTCGCGACTTCCTTTAGCTGCTGGCATCCAGGCCCCCGAGGAGGGTCAGCGCCAGTGGAAAGAATGACAGCGTGTCCTTCCGTCTTCCCGGGCCCTGGCTGATATGGAAACCGGCTGGCACGGGCTGTGGTGGAAAGTATGAATCCGTTCTCGCCCGGGGCTGAGTGACCGAAGGATGATCGGATCAGGGCTCATGTTAAAATATCACTGCGGCTCACTTGACGGGCTGTTGTCTGCCCGAGTCCTCCGGGCCGAGACCGTGTGCTGCAGCCCGAAGGTGGGGGAGGTGGAGTTGCCGGCGGGCCGGCCCCAGGTGGCCTGGGCCATCCCGTAGCTGGGTGCAGGCTGGAGCTGGGGGCCCCGGCGGCTGTCCTTGGGCCGCTCCCTGTGGCGGGCCTGGCACCTCCAGCAGCAGACCCCACACCTCCAGCCCTTCGTGTCCTCCTGGGGGCCACAGCCTCGGGCTGGGCTCTCCCTGAGGGCGAAGGCCATTTCAGGGCTCTGCTGCCACTCGCTCCACCTGCCGAGCACTTGCTGGGTGCTGGAAAGGGCGCTCAATGTGTTATTCCTCACAGGGACAAAGGAAACGAAACGGGGGTTACTGGGGCCTAACGGCAAAAATATTAAAATTGACTGAGTGACCCGGCCAAGGTCTCCAGGTAATGTGAACACACACGGGGGTCTCCATCGTGTCAACGGCCATGTCTCAGACCCCAGAGTCTTCCAGAGCAACTGGCCTTAGGCGTCTTGAATGAATGAATGAACGAATGAATGCACGTATGCATGAACAAGTCAACGGGTGAGTAAGTTAAGAGGGGAAGGTGCCGGGATGGACATGCAGAAAGAAAGGCCGACAGTGCTCACAGAGCAGACAGAGGGTGATGGCTTCAGAGAACGGAGCAAGAGGTGAGCTGGGGTGGCGATCACCTGTGTTAGTCAGCTGCACGTGTCCAGGGGCTCTGGCTGCTTCTTCCCTCACCTGGTGCTTGATCTGAATAAGTGATCTGAGTAAGTGCAGAGTGTTCACCCCACTTTATGAGTGAGGGGATCAAACAAGGGAGAGGAGGCGACCTGCCCCAAGTTGCACAGAGCAGGGATCCAAACCCGGGTCCTGAGCCTGAAACCCGAGGCCGCACCTTCTGAAGCAAGCCCTTCCCCACTCTGCATGCCCCTCCCACGCCTGCACAAGCAAGAAAAAGCACCCAGAGGAGGCCACACAGGGGTGTCTGTGAGGAGCGACAGGGAAGGGGCAGGAAGGGGCAGTTCTCTGGGCAGGCATGGAGAAGAGCCCTGCAAAAAAAGCACCAAGCCTGAGTCAGGCGTTCTAGGCCCTTCTCGAGACAGGCCGGGAGCCGCCCGGCCAAGTCCTGGTTTCTGCGGCAAATGCCTTCAAGCCGGGAAGTGTAAATAACCGACGTGCTTGCGCCTCCCTCACAGCTGTTTTGAGGGGTGTCTGAGGACAGCCCCGAGGACCCTCGGTCTCAGCTCGGAGGCGCAAGTGGGGAGACCCGGCCGGCTCGGAACGGGGCCGTCGCTGACAGGAGGCAGTGGAGACTGGCGGCTCACGGAGAACACACGGGCGGTTCACACCGGGAACGCGCGCTCCGCCGCTCGGAGGGAGTGGCTGCGGCACCTCCTCGAGCGGAAGAGGAGGATGAGAAAGCCGGAGGAAGGGGAGGCGGCAGAGGGAATGCCTACCCCTCCAGGCCCCCCAACCCCTCCTGCCTTTGCTCACGAGAGGAGGACGCCCCCCAGGGAACAGCAGCCTCGCCAGGGCCGCCACCTTTGGGAAGCGTCCGTGGACATGCAAAGCCTCTCCTGCTTGCGGCCCTGAAGAAGTCAGATCAGGGGCCCCGCGGGACCGTCAGTGGATTAGAAAGCAGAGGAAAGAGGCTGGAGGGCTGGGGAACGGCGACAAGCTGGCTGAGTGGGCAGCGGGAAGGGTCCCCCCAGGCGCTGCGCAGTGGGGGCGCTTCCCACAGAATCAGGGACCACCCTGCCCCGACTTCCCAGCCCGGGATTCGCACCAGCGCACCGCGGCTCTCCCAAGCTCAGGGGCCATCTACTCCCCCGGGGCAGTTTCTCAACTGTAACAGACGCCTGTCATCTCAGTAAAAGGCAGGGGAGGGTGGGGTTTCTACTGGGGTCGCTTTGCACCAGTCTGTGTTCACCCACAAAGGCCTGCTCAGCCTTTGACCCCCAGATGCCCTGTGGACCCGAATTTCTCCATCGAGTGCCCGCTCCTTAGCAGGTTCTCTTCCAGAGTGCTTGTAGCAGACACACTGTCCCGAGGCCTGTATTCTTGCAGAAACAGACAGCAAGCTATCGAGCCCGGGTGCCGGGTGTGAGGAGGGTTCTGAAGACAAGGGAGAGGACAGAGGAAGGGCCGGGGGTGCGGACAGGGGCTCAAGACCTCAGGAAGCGACTGGCAGAGAGGGAGGGGGGGTCTACCATATGGGCACATCTGGGAAGGACATTCCAGGGACTGCAGGCCTTGGGGTGGGGGCAGGGGGACCCTACCTGGCACATGGAGACAAGGGGGGTGGCTGCATCCTGGAGTTTGTGCTGGGGAGGGCCTGGGCTGGGGTGGGGATGGGGAGGCAAGGGGAGAGGTGAGAATGTGGAGGTTGATGCTGGCTTAGACAGGGAAGGAGAGGAGGAGTGGAAAAGGGGAACTCATCACTTCTGAGGAGACGCCCACAGCCCTCGCACCTGGGCAGGTGCGGAGTAGGAGCCCAGCGGCTACCAGAGAAGACGCCATGTGCAGAGGGAAAGCAAGCTTTGTTTCTTGTTTGGGACACGACAGTGCTAGTAAATTCCTACAAACGCTTTTTTCACTCCAATTTTGTTGCGGTTTGACTGACAAGTGAGAACTTGGAATGTCCAGGCGCACCACGGGGGGAGCTGTGGACACATAGAGAGGCTGTGACGTGGTGGCCCCGGTCGAGCTGGCCCCCATGTCTATCCACTCGTGGCACCCCTTTGTGAGTGTGCTGAGAACACGAGCTCTGCTCCCGCGGCAAATCTCACGTGCACAGGGCTGTTCACGGGTCACACGATGCCCCAGCCTCTGCAGAGCGTGTGTGCGCGCTGCTCTCTCTCTTGCGCCCGCGGCTGGAGGGTGGTCCCTTGGACCTGCAGGCCCCAGCTCCCCCACCCCAGAGCCGTCACTCCATTCTGCTGGAGGGGAGATGACACTGGCAGTGCTGTGGGCTCAGCTGCACCCCACATCTGTGTCTTGAAGCCGGAGGCCCCCAGCTGCTCACAAGGTGACTAGGTGGAGGCGGCGTCTTTAAAAAGCTGATGAAGTTAAAACGAGGCCGCCTGGTGTCCTCAGAGGAGATCGGGACACATGAAGGGACAGGAGGCTCGAGCACAGCACGGCGGCGCCGTCAGCCAGCCAAGGAGAGAGGCCTCAAGAGAGAACAGACCTGCCATGACAGCGCAACCTCGGCCAGCCTGTGTCTGAAACGGTGAGAAAATGAACCTGCGCTGTTCAAGCCGCTGGTCTGGGCTACGGTGGCCCTGGCAAAGATGCCAGCTCCGCTCTCTTGCTTTGAACTTCCACGGGGTAATACACACAGAGCCACAGAGAGAGACCCACGGCCAGATCAGTTACTAAAAAACCTGGAGGCTGACCATGAAGAAAACACAGGTGTGCACACGCGCACACACACAGTTCAGGTAAACCGTGCAGGCAAGCAAGAGCTTCCTGTTCACCCCCAGTCACCGATGGGCAGTTTTTTTCTGAGCCGCAGCTGAGGGGCACGCTCGCCCCTGCTTCCATCCAGACTCCGAGGGGGAGCTAGACAGAGCCAGCTGGCACAGTGGCTGGGAGGTTCGGCCTGCTGCCTGATGCTACGCAACCATTCATGGACTTCGCCTTTTGCCTGTCTTTGGGAGGCAGAAAAACCTCACATCTTATTTCAAGTCATCTCTATTAATATCCCTCCCAAGTCGTCGGAAGGGAGGCAGAATCCAAGGGGAAATCAGAAACCCGATTAGCTAGAAAACCCAGAATGTCTCATTCAGCATGAATCACCCAGTGACTTTAAAGCAAAGTGATGAAGGATAAGCCTTCCAACACCGATGCAATTCCCTTTCTGAGTGTTTCCACCAAATCTAAGAATGCAGGCACTTCCAAGGTTAAAAAAATTGTTCTTTGGGAAAAGAAAACTTCATAAGTATAGTTTGCTCTTGTGAATGACTCTTAAAGACAGCCTTCCTGCAAAAGGCTATCTCTTACGGACCTGCTCTCCTCCTCTCGCTGACTGCAGTGGAAAATTACATTCCCCCACAAAATATAATCCTGTTGATATTAACACCATTAAGGTTTTCATCAAATTGCTAGGTGAGAGGGTATAATTATGGACAAGCAGGGGGAAAATTACAAAGGATGAGAGGACATCAGTCCAAAGGAGGTAAATACTGTAAAGATCAGAAGTTGCTTTTAACTTTGCATCATGTGCTTACAAATTAAAAAGAGCTCTCAGGCTTCTGCAAACCACGGCAGAAGCAGGTACCTGCCTGCCCGGTGAGCGTCTTCTTGAAAGTAAACCTGTATGTTTTCCGAATCCGATGTTCACCAGGAGATTCAAAGAGGATTATGTATCCAATGCCAAAATTAAATGTACACTCACCACTAACTGTAGAGCTTCACGGAAGTGTGTGGTGTTGGGAGCTAAAAACAAAATGATCTGTTATCTGAGGGGCATGCTTTGCTATACATGGAACAGACACCACTTCTGTGTGCTGAAAGGGCGATTTTATGCTGTCACATAAACTGCGTACTTTGCTTATTGTACAAATAACATAAATTGTTCTTATTTCAAACAAATTTTCTTTGTTGCAAGGAAAATTAGGAAAGCCTTTTTTTCGTAAAGGAAATATTTTTTCAAGACTAATTAACAACACAGCATTACCCTTTTAACTACTGCTGGTGACTGTGATTTTAATAGCAGCAGTTCTCAGAAGTCTTTAGGGATCATACTGTTACTTAAAAAAAAAAAAAAAAAAAGCAAATTCATAGGCCTACCCAGGAATGCATTAGCTACAGAAGTAGATGCTAAGATGTCATTTGTTTTCTAATTTGTATTACCCCTACTAAGTCAAGGGTGCATGATGTGATCTCTAGAATACCCACTGGAAGAGCAGTGAAGGGATGTGAAACAGACAAGTTAGGAGAAGGAGACAAGGAAACAACAAAAACAATAATGATTAATTCAAAAGAAGGCAAGCAAAGAAAGCAGAAAAAAGAATACAGAGCAAGTGAAATAGTAAGATGACAGAATGGAAAAATACAGGATTTATCATATAAATACTAATCAGAAAAGCTGGTACAGAGGTACTCATACGTTGCAAATAAGACTTTGAGAAAGCATTACGAGAAAATAAAATAGGACGTTTAATGTTTAATAATGACAAAAGAGTGAGTTGGGTGCCAGGGGGATGTAACAATTCTAAATTTGTATGTATCTAATAATACACACACACACATACACAGAGCAATGGCAAAAGCTGGCAGGAGAAGAGACAAATCTCAATAAGGCAACTGATGATATGAACAAATAAGAACCCAACAACAAAGAACATTCTTTTCAAGTGCACATGAAACATTTATCAAAACTGATTCTACGCTAAGCCATAAACCAAGGCTGAAAAAATGTCACAGGACTCAGATAGTGTTTGCTGATAACACTGCGGAATTGTCCCGGGAATCAGTAATGTAAGAGATAAGTAGAAAATCCCCAAATGTTTATAAATTTAGAATTGCAAATAATACTTAAGTCAAATTTTTATAAATTTAGCATTACAAATAACACTTAGGTCAAAGAAGACATCAGAACGGAAATCAGTGAAAGATAGGACATATTAAACATTGTAAGGAACAGCGAAAGTCATATATAGAGGAAAATTTATAGCCTTATATGCATATATTGGAAAAGAAGAACCACTGAAAACTGATGACTTACATATTAATCTCAAAAAGCAAGAAAACAGAATGGCAAATTAATCTCATAAATAGATAAATGGGTGGGGGGGCGACCAGAAAACACTGAACTAGCAAACAAAAGGAAAAATAACAGTCAAGCATTGATTCCTTGAAGACTAATAAATCCAATAAATTTCATAGGATTGAAGGAGAAGGGAAGGAAGCCCAAATTGTCATTATTGGGATTGAAAAAGGAGTTATCATTACAAGCCCTACCAATCTCTAAAAGGCTAGAAAGGAAAATGTTATGTTAATATACTTGAAATTTCAAATAAAACAAATCCCTAGAAAACTACCACTTACAAAAACAGGCAAAAAGAGAAAAAAATTGATTAGTTCTATATCTATTAAATACACTGAAACTCTAATTGTAAACTTTATCCAAAAAAGACTAGGGTCAGACAGTTTCATCAGTAACATCTTCTAAACATTTAAGAAATAATATCAACCTTATATAAGCATTTCAATATAGAAGCAACAAAAAAGGGGAACTCTTAATTGTTTTACAATTTTAGCATGAGTTTGATCCCAAAACTTGACAAGCATATTATAAAAAAGAAAAAAAAAGAACGACTTACGTCTCTCATGAACATAGGTATAAAATTCCAAAAGAAAAATAAGAAACCAAACCTGGAGTTATAAAAGAACCCTGCACCACAACCAATGCAATGTGAGCAATGCCAAATAACAGGAGACTGTTACAGTGGAATTATTTTAATACCCCCAAACTGGAAAACATCAGAACAGGTAGGACATCAAACATTAAAATGGCTGGATTATAAATAAATTATGATATATTTACATCATAAAATAGGATCACTAATAAAAGTGAACTGTTTCTACCTGTGTGATGATTCATTTTAAGTTGGCTGGGCCACAGTGTCCATACAGATGGTCAACCATGATTCTAGATGTTTTTGTGAAGGTGTTGTTAGATGAGATTGACATTTAAATTGGTGAATTCTGAATGAGCAGAATGGGTGTCTCACCCAATCAGTTGAGTGAGGATATTTAAACAGAATAAAGAGACTGACCCTCCTGGAGCAAGGGTGAATTCTGCAGGGGAAAGACCTTCAGACTTGAATGTAACATCAGGTCTCTCTCAGGTATTCAACCTGATGACCTTTGAACTTGAATTGTAGTATCAAGTCTTCCTTGGATCTCCAATCTATTGGCCCACCCTGCAGATTTTGAACATACCAGCCTCCCAAATCGTCTGAGCCAATTCCTTAAAATAAATCCCTCTACATAGATACACACATCCTACTGGTTCTGCCTCTCCAGAGAACACCAACTATACCACATGGCAACATGGATGATATCATAAACGTTAACATTGAACAAAAGCAACCAGGTACAAGGTAAAGACATGTTTTCCTTTTATAAGACGTTCCAGCCAAGCAAAACTAGTATCTGCGTGTGTGTGTGTGTGTGTGTGTGTGTGTGTGTGTGTATTCTACAGAGATAGAATCTATAGTATATCTATAGATATATAGATATATAGAATCTATAGTATATGTGTATATATACACACATATAATATGTAATCGATATCTATATGTAGGCGATCCTACAGATGTAAATATATAAATATATACATAGGCCCATACTATCTCTATATCTACAAATATGGAGATCGTATCCCATTAGTTGTTTCCCTGGGAAACCCTAACACAGAGGGCTAGCAAACACTTTTTGTGGGTTCCCCAGCTCCCTTTGCTCCTGGGATGTAGTCTCGGTGCCTAGAGTAGGTGCTGGTCAAGCCTGAATGTAAAGTCAGACAGGGAGCCTCTCACTAGGACCAAAGTCTTGGTTTGAGGGTATCTGCTGAAAACAGCAGGCTGACATTATGGCCAGATCAGCATGGCCAGCTAGACCACCTGGACAGGAAGGTGAGTGTAGACAGGGACTAGACAGAAAATGTTTTGATTAGCAGCAGCTTTGACACCCTCAGGAAACTGCCCCTATTCACTGCCCCCTAGCTTTGGCCAGACTATTACACATCCCCAACCCACATCCCCACCACACGCTTTCCTCCACACTGGCCCACCTTCCCTGACTCTGACCCCTTCTAATAAAAGCGTGAGACTGGGGCGGGGGAAGGTGCAGTATCTCCAGAGATGTAGCCCCTCTAGGTCACTCTCTCTCTCTCACTATGCGGGCTTTTGAGTCACTTTTTCCTCCGTCCCATGCCACTTCCAACGCCGCCGCCCTGTGAGGTGACAACTTTTCATACCTAGCCCTTTTGTCTGGGGTCACTGCTCTGTCCACACTGGCTTGTGTGTGAAGAGACTGTGCTCTCGGGCCTCTGCACTGGCCACTCCCTCTGCCTGGGTCTCACTTGGCCCTCCCACTCCTCAGACGTCAGCTTGAATGTCACTATCTCCAGGAGCCCTTCAGGCACCTCCTGCCACTGCCTGTCCCTTGCCCCTGTCACAATCGTGATCGCCGCCTATGACCAACATTCTTGGAAAATGGTATCTGTCCCTTCCCTGAAAATGGACATTCCTTGAGGCGAAGAGGTCACCTGAGGCCATGTATCCAGTAAATATTTGTTGGATGAAAAAATGAGCGAGTCCATGAGGGGGACATTAAGCCCAGCACTCTGACCTCGGGGCAGGAAGACCCAGAAATGAAGGGGAAGCAACGACGCACTGAATTCCTTCAGCGCCCCCCTACTTTACCAGAGGATTTTCTCCCGCTATCCTGACCCACATTGTCTTCACATTAATAAACCTCCCAGTGCAGCCTCTGACCGACACCTGGTCCCCTGCTGGGTTCAGACACGCCAGGACACTGTGATTTCAGCCAAAGTCTCCTGCTCTGGGGGAGCCAGGGTTAAGGGCTGGACTGTCACACCCATAAAGGTCCCGGGCTGCGAGGTCGTGCAGGTGAGGTTGGACAGGACACATTTCCCAGGGAGCCCTGTGGGAAGTAAAACCAGGCGCTGCAGAAGCACCAAGTCTCGTCAGCCCATCACAGTTTACGAGGAAGCGATCGGAGCGTTATGGACGCTCTAGACATCTGGGCCTGACAATGCTGACCTGGGAGGCAATGGGAAGACTTGTTTCTTCAGTTGAAGCTCCCAAGCTGTGCCCTGCTGATCCTAGCAGGTGATGTCTGTGGTGTTCAGAGAGACTGGCTGGGACTTACAAGAGCTGTTTCCCTAAGAGGAGCAGGCATCCAGAGGGGACCCCGCTCGCCCCCACTTCTAGAACAGGGCCCAGCAATGCCAGCAGAAATCGTCCTCAGGAAGGACCCTGTCCCTCACTGGATAAACATTAATCTAGGCGCCTGCTGTATGTCAGGCACGGCTCTGGGAGACGGCTCTCTCTCCTGGGAATACAGTGGTGAGCACCGTGCAGCACGGCCCCACCCGAAAGAAGTTTCCAGTCTTGTCGGAAGCAATGGACGGTAAATTGCAAGTCAAGCACACAGCATGTCATGTGGTGAGAAGTGGCTTGGAGGAAAATCAAGTAGGGTAGGGGACAGAAAAGAGGGTCAGTTGACTAGGATGGCCAGGGACAGTGTCCCCGAGAAGGGGGCATCTGAATTAAGACCCAAACGAGGTGAGGAAGCATGCAATGGTTTTCTTGGTTAAAAAAACGACTGTATTCCAGAGGCAAGAAGAGGGAGCACGGGCCTCCCTGGTGGCACAACGGGTTGAGCTCAGCACCATCAAGCTATCCGCAGCCACTGCAGCACGAGTTGGATCCCTGGCCAGGGAGCTGACCCACAGGGCGCAGCAGACCTCTCCTGCCTCGCCCGCTGCTCCCCTCAGCAGTATATTTCAGTAGATCCGCCTGTCCTGCTCCCCACTCTGTCTCTGGTGAACCGTCTCACCACCCCACACCTCTGGCCTACAGCCCAGCTTGTATGCATAAATAAATAAAATCTTTAAAAAGAAAAAAAGAAGAGGGAGCGCAAGGCCTGGGGCAGGGCTGGGAACACAGAGCTCCAAGAGCAGCAGGAGGCTGGGCAGCTCTAGAGCTCAAAGGGCTCGGACACCCTGTTGGGGTGAACAAAGAGGAGGGCGATAAAGGCTGAGCTTCAAGCACAACTATTTTGAGACTGAATAGAGCTTAAGTTTGCTCGACTTGACGCCAGTTTGACTGACGGAGCTATCTAAAGGGCCTAGGAGCCCATGAGTTGGACCGTGTGATTGTGAGGCTGACGGCCAAATGCCCGTCATTTTAGTCACTGGGATGAGCCATCGTCAAATCGGACCCCCCCTCTCCTCCCCCGCTCCCACCCCAGTTACAACGCGTGGTGACACAGCCCCTGCACGTACCCCAGATTCCAACTATAAAAGTGGCAGTCAATGTCACAGATCAGCGCCCCCCACCTCCTGCCAGCATTTCAGACCCCAAGCTACTGTGTCTGCCTCTGTGTGGACCAGAGGTGGAAGAAAAATGACAGGCAGACAGAAAACCTGAGAAAACTACCCCGATTCACACAAATGTCTGAACTTCCATTCCGGAGCGAAGACTGGCCTGGAGAGGTGGGGGGCAGGACCCTCGTTCTGGCCCGGTGGCACGCAGCTCTCCAGCTGGGCAGAGGCCCACTCCCCTCATAAAGGCTGCTTCTGTGTCCAGGATGAGGGCTCCACGCACACACTCAGCCCCTCTGGGCACTGACCTCCAATTAAAATCAGACAGGCTAAAAAAAGATTTGATAAGACCCAAGGATCAGTATTTAGGCTGTTGTTCTTCTGAACAAAATACCGGTCGGAGGCTGTGTAAGTTCCAGCAGAGGTGGGGACACGTGGTGAGTCAATATAATGGGACAGCTTGTTCCCTCACACGCCCTGCCCTGCCCTGCTGCCTCTCGGGGCCATCTGGGGACCTGCCATCATTCCACGCCAGGACTCAAGGGCTGTAAGATTTTATAAACAGAAGGGCTTATATAAAGGGTCCACATTGACTTACGTACCTTCTGAAGGGAACAGAAGCCAATCAGATGTGACTTAACGTTTTCTGACTCCAGAAAGAAACATTCCTTGGCTGAGGTGACTGTTCCCAGTCAGATTTTCCTATAGGACCTCTAAGTACTTTCATGCATAACTTCTACATAATGTGGAGACATTAGTCTCCGAGGACAGGAAGCCCTCCGGGGGCCGACTCTGACCTGGAGCCAGCAGGATGTGGGAGAGGCCTGGAGGCTGTTGCTTTTAGGAGGGAGGTGGTCCCGGCACTGCCACACACACAGAGTCCCCGGCTGGACGGCGGGGGCAGAAATGTAGGCAGCCTCACTCCGCGAAGTGCTGAAACTAGCTGATTTGTGCTCACCTAGGTGGTAACACATGACCCCCAGTTCATGAAGTCTCAGGACTTTCGCCTTGCAGAGGATGTTCTCCACCCCGCATTCATTTCGGAGAAGCTCGTCACGAGCCGGTAGAACCGTCGCAGAGGGAAGCCTGACAGTGAACACCAACATTTTAGGTGAAAAACACGCCACAGCCAGCAGCTCTGGGGGCTTGCCCATGACACCGAAGAGCCCTTGCTGACCAGCTACTGCTGCTTGAAGGCCAATGACCACCAGGCTGGGCAGAGCCTGTTGTGACCACCGGCAGAGCTCACCCTCAAAATGCACCATCACGGGGATAAAGACATCACATTGCTGTGAATGAGGTTCGCTTATGGCACAGGCTGAGGCCCACCCTGAATCTCCGGCTTCCTTTCGGGGAAGTAATGAGAGTTGCCAGCCATTCTGGAATGTCAGCTGTCTTCTGCATATGCTGACAAGGGGAAGCGCTGAACTTAGACAAGCCCTGCTGCGCCGCCATCAGTGGGGAAGAGGCAAGAGGCAGCCTGAGTTGGAGCCATCTTGCCCCCTTAATAGAGGGAGACCCAGAGGCTGGAGGAGGGGACCTGGGTCCAGTGAGTTCTATGGTGGGCTGAGGGGCCCTCTGGCTGCTGAGCTGACTGACACAGAGAGAAGGGAGCTACTCAGTTTTGAAACTGGAGATCGGTTGTTTTCTTTCTTTTGGGGCCTACCTTCCCAACAGGTGTATGTAAGCTCCCACCACCGTTCTCTCAACAGATACTTCAGGTAGGCTGCTCCGTCTCTGCCCTCAGGAGCAGGTATAAGCTAGAGGAGTGGCTTATGCCTGGGCAGCCACCGCCCCAGACAGAGACCGTTCTCAGCGAGTAGAGCAAAATGGCTGGTTGACACTTGAGTCTTATCCTAAGGCTGGAGGGCTGGGACACAGATGAACTCTACATTCTGACCCCTTATTCAGCAGTATGGGCAAATGATTATTTTCAAGGTTGTTGCAAAACAGAAAAGGACCAGAAGTTGCTTATGGGTCAATGACAATAGAGGAATTTCTACCCTGAGTCAGAAATGTCCTTGCCTTAAGTAAACAGTCCAGTAGCTGAATGGGCAAAGGATGTGAACTACCCAGAGGAAACAGACTAGAGGAAACAGAACTCGGAAACAAGGCTGTGGGAAAACAGAGCAACTTACAGCTGGAAAAAATGAGAATGTCTGCAATCTCAGGGCTCATTCCCGGCCAGAGAGCCACAGTGAAACCTGGGGAAGCCAAGGGGTACCCGGGAACCCCAAATTGTTAAGCAAAAAAAAAAATTTTGTCCATGCAAAAAGTTTGGCCACCCATGTACACAAAGGCAAATAAAGCAGACCCCTCGTGTGCTCAAGTGTCTTTAACTGGTGAGAAGTTCAAAGGGCAGAGAGAGAGAAGAAAGGGTTTTAAAGACTCCTGATCAAACTCTGAAAATCAACCATCTCCCATGCACAGACCCCCAGCCAAACAGACTGGCTGCAAAGCAAGGAGCTGAGGCCCGGGAGGGCAAGGAACCTCCTGAGGGGGAAACACAAGAGAGGAGCCAGGCAGGTCCCAGGGAGCTGGGACAGGAGGAGAGACCCCCAATTCACAATGCACCACATACTCCACCATGAGGTCAAACTGATGGTTGTTATCATCCTGCCCACCTGCCAAAGCAGCAAGGCCCTAGGAGCAGCCTCTCCATGTGTCTCTCCCCCTCCCCTTCACTCCACTTCAAATATATCTCTGCTTTGCTCCTTCCTCCTTCCCAGCTGCCCCCCATTCAGGAAGTCCAGTTCATGGCATGCTGGGAATTGTAGTCCAAGGCCTCTGGATGTTGTTGGCATGGAAGTGGGGGGGGAGGAAAATGGTGCCCATCCCAGCAGCCACTGCAGTGATGCCCCCCCCTTTCATGGTGACACATTCTGTAACTGTTCCATGAAGAGGAAAGAAGAGGCACCCCCTTAGGGGAAACTTGAGTCCCCTACAATTAGTTGCGTTTGACTTGATTGTGTAATTGAGGAACAGTCTGGTGGTGGGTGGCGATGACGGGTGGGCAGCCACACACACAGGATGCTCAGGTGTATGTGACCCCAGGCACGCTGATTCCCGGCCTGCACACCCTCTGGGCTTCCGTGTCCTCATGTAATAAGAAGTGAATACCAGGATACTGGTGCCAAACTAAAGGAGAGACCTAAGCTAAGAGGAAGCAGGGGCAGGGGTTGGTTAAGAACATGGGCTTTAGGCCTCCCTGGTGGTGCAGTGGTTGAGCGCTGCGCTGTGGAGCTGTCGGTGGCGCGATGCGAGTTCGATGCCCGACAGGGGAGAATCCCACATGGCGCGGCAGACCTCTCCTGCCTCACCCGCTGCTCCTCTCAGCAGTGTATTTCTGATCTGCCTGTTCTGCTCCCCACTCTGTCTCTGGTGAACCCTCTCGTCGCCCCACACCTATGGCCTGTACCCCAGCTTGTATAAACAAATCTTTAAAAAAAAAAAAGAACATGGGCTTTGGTAGAAGACAGCCTGGATTCAAATCCTGCTTAGTCACACTGAGTAAGTCACCTCACTCTGGATGCCTCAGTTACTCCATCCAGAACATGGGGAGATAACGGATCTCCCTCACAGGGTTTGTACGAGGTTTAAATGTGTCCAGATTTCTAAGCATTCCATAGTGCCCGGTTCAGAACAAACACTGCTAATGTGTTCACTTAAGCACAACCAAATGAACCCCATCAAGGGGGACTGGCAGATAGTAGGTGCTGAACAAACAGTTGGGGAAAGACACGGTAGCCATTTGCCTTTCTGTGTATGTGTTGGGAGGCTGGAAAAGGGGCGGGGACATTACCTAGTTTTTAAGCTCCAAGGGAGCACTCGAAGGCTCTTCCCTGACCACAAAAAGAAAAACTGGAGCAACACCTGCAAAAAGAACAGAATCCTAGTAATTTTGTGTTCTGAGCAAGCTGAGCTTGACCTTTTGCAAATGACTAACTCAGCTGACAGTGCACACAACCCGTCTATTCATCACAAATACCAGCATGTGGGGAATGGGACCCCGGGCAGGCTCTGCAGGTTGGCACAGATACCCCGCTATGCAGTGCTGAGGGCAGCTCTGGGGGTCTGCTGGGTGCCCTTCCCACCTGGGAAGCCAACTTCCTAACCACAAGCAGGATGAGACACACACACACCGGGACTGCCCTGCTGGCTGGTCCTCTCAGCCAGCTCCTGACAGAGGCCCCTGGGGCTGACCAGCTGCCCCAAGGGGCCTGCACCCTGCTGCCGGGTAAACCAGCAACAGCTGCCTCTTCTGAACAGGGGCGTAAGTGGGGTCGGATCAGGAAAGGGGACTGTGGGGACCACCGCTGCAGCCATCTGCATACAGCCAGGCCATGCTGCTCCAGCTCGCCTGCAGAGAGCTCTGGCAAGTGGCCAAGGCGGCAGCCTGAGGTCAGGACCTCCGTGTGAAGAGAGTTCGGGGGAAGGTGCACGAGTGAGCCAGGCCGCTGAGCCTGTCTATGGACTCATGGAACCTTCTCTGGAGCGGGACAAAGGGAACATGATTGTGACCCCCCCGCCCCCATTCCACGACAGAGGAGGTGAGCTAGTTGGCAGTTAGCAGCAAGGAGCTCTGGGTGGCCAGGCACTCTCGACCACCAGAGGCCCACCCACGACCTTCAGACACGCCTGAAGGGTCTTCCATGGACCAGAAAACTCAACGCGTTCCCTAGAGGGCAGGTCGCTCCTGCTTCACTTGCATGCCTACTGAGGGGGAACACTAAGGAGAATCAACGCCAGCAGGGGCCCCGAGTGACCCAGGAGCCCCTGGCTTGACAGGCCTGGCTCGGGCAGGAAGAATTCTGTGGCTCGTGAGCGAGGTCATGGCGTCATCCTTACTGAGAGGCCCCACTTCAAGCCCGGGCCCTGGCTCAGGCCTCTTAGAGGGCTTCCTTTCTTCTTTCTTCCCTCCGACTCCCAGAAACCTGAGTTCTCTAAGGTCTGGATTAGTCATAGGGGTAGGAGTGAGGCCCTTCTGCTGAAAGCAGAGCTGTTCAGTCTTTTTTTTTTTTTAAGATTTATTTATGCATACAAGCTGGGGTGCAGGCCAGAGGTGTGGGGGGCGGCGAGAGGGTTCACCAGAGACAGAGTGGGGAACAGAACAGGCAGATCAACGGAAATGCACTGCTGAGGGGAGCAGCGGGCGAGGCAGGAGAGGTCTGCTGCGCCATGTGGGAATCTCCCCGGCCATGCATCGAACTAGTGCCGCAGCTGCCAACAGCTCCACAGTGCTGCGCTTAACCTATTACGCCACCAGGGAGGCCCCTGTTCACAGTCTTTTAAGGACTAGAAGACACAGCTGGACCAAAGGGCTAGTGCTAACGTTCCCGGAGGAGGTGGGAGTGTGGGGTGATGGTGCCCCAGTCCGAGCAGGGCCAGATGCAGAGCCTGGACCGAGAGCAGGGGCTGGGCCCTCGCAGCCCTTATTGCAGAGAACTTTGCACCGCAGAGCGGGATGACTCAGCTGAACACTCAGCCTGGCCCAGCACCCCTTCCACCCACAGTGGGGGGCCGGGGGTAGGGCGACCCACATTTGCGAAACGCCACCAGTGTGCACGCCAGGGCTTTGGTGGTCATTTAAGGAAGGGAAGTCAGAAGCGAGGGGCGAAGCAGGGTCAGGCACAGTGGGGAGCATCTGAGAAGAACAAGGAGCCTGGGTTTCTCCTTTCAGTTCTGTCACGCGCTTGTCATGTGACCTGGGGCCGGTCTGTACCTCTTGCAGCACAGTGAGGGGCCGAAGGGTCCCTCCTGGTGCTTACATCACACCCTTTTACGACGAAGAGCCCGGGCTACTCAATTCTGCAGCTACAGTCATGGTGGCAATTTCAATTAAAATGAATTAAACTTAAACAACACCGAAAATTCCGTTCCTTCGGTGTAGCCACATTTCAACACTCAGTGACTGACTGCAGCACCGGGCAGTACAGGTGTGAAGAGTCCCTCACACAGGGAGCGCCATCAGGCAGTGTCCACTGTGCTGACTGGGACGGATGTTTCACAGAACATTCCTGGAGTCGCTCTTTATTTTTTATTTTTTTTTTAAAGATTTATTTATTAATACATACAGCTGGGTCACAGGCCAGAGGCGTGGGGCGGCGAGAGGCTTCACCAGAGACAGAGTGGGGAGCAGAACAGGCAGATCAGAAATACACTGCTGAGGGGAGCAGCGGGCGAGGCAGGAGAGGTCTGCCGCACCATGTGGGATTCTCCCCGGCCGGGCGTCGAACTCGCATCGCTGCTGCCGACAGCTCCACAGCCCAGCGCTTAACCGCTGCGCCACCAGGGAGGCCCTGGAGTCACTCTTTAAAAGGAGACTTGAGGGCCTCTCTGGTGGTGCAAGGGGTTAAATCCAGCGCTATGAAGCTATCCGCAGCCACTACAGCACGAGTTCGATCCCTGGCCAGGGAGCTTCCCACATGGTGCAGCAGACTTCTCCTGTCTCCCCACTGCTCCCCTCAGCAGTGGATTTCAGTAGATCTTCCTGTTCTGCTCCCCACTCTGTCTCTGGTGAATCCTGGTATCCCCCGCACCTCAGGCCTACACCCCAGTTCTTGTATGCATAAATAAATAAACCTTTAAAAAAATAAAAGAATTGAGTACAGCTTACAAAAACAAAACAAGGAGCTGGGAGGTATCTGTAGTATGTAACCAGGTCTAGATCAGGAAAGTATTTGTCAAAGACACCTAAAGACAAGTTAAACCCCATCTTGCCAAGCCCATGCTAAGATACAAGCACATTTTCCTTAAAAGTTGGGCACAAGGCAAGAGTGCCAGCTGCTACTGGTTTGTGAGTTAATGTTTTGGTGTCATGTGGGTAAGAAAATAAAACAAAAGTATGGTAAGGAAGATGGCAAAATCATCACTACATGCAGGTGGTGTAATTCTTATACCTGGACAATTTATACACACCAACAAATACTAACAGAAAAGATAAGAAACTTTTTAGTATAATATCTAGTTATAAAGCTAACATACAAAAACATGATTTTTTAAATGAAAGTGAAAGGAAGTTTAACAGAAAAAAAAGGGCTCGTGTTTTAATACATTTCTTGAGTTTATATAAAACCAAATTTTATTTTTAGAAGAATCTAACAAAAAAACTAACTAGAAAAACAGGGTTGCTATGAAGAAAATTTCAAACCTGTACTAATGGCATAAAAGATGATTTAAATAAGTAGAACATTATAGGAACATAATATTCAAAGAGGCTAGCACCAAGGAACTCAATGAACTCAAAGCAAGCTTACTCAAAATATCAGCAAGTTTGGCGTTTGCATTTTCGTTTTTGTTCGTTGTAGGGAAGCGGAGGATAGGCTGGAGATGACAGAATGATTCTAAAGTTCATTTTCAGAATAAGCAAATGAAAATGACAGAAAAATAAATTCTGAAAAGGAGAAAGGGTGAGAATTAGCCCCAACAGAGATAAATGCAGGGGCACAGAGAGCGTGGAGCTGGTTCGGAAATGGACAAAGGTCAGCAGAAGGGGCCAAAGCAAGTGTAGTTGCCCATTTGGGGCCTGGCTCAAACCTGCAGGCACACAAGGATTGCCTGGTATGCACCGGAACCCACAGATGACACGGAGAAAAGAAAACCACAGCTGCACTCACTCCTTGTATCAAAATGTCCAGTGAATGAAAGGCAAACACCAAAAATAAAACTATGAAAATGCTAGGGAAAAAACATACAAACATTTATCCAGACATCTTGGCTCTTTGGCATGATACAAGGCCAGCAGTCTTATGGCAATTTTTCCATATTTGAACTACAAGCAGAAGAAAAATTTCTGTGGGGTGAAAATGCCATAAACAAAACAAGTGGCAACGTATGTGCTAAAGTGCCAATTTTCCTTAATATACAAAAATCTCTTACAAATTCATAAGTACTGATCAAAAACGTAACAAAAAAGTAGCAAAAAATATAAGAATTAATTTATAGGTAAAAAACCCAAAAAGCATAAATGATGACTAACCTTGTTCCTTATTAGGAATAAACAAATTAAAACAAAAGCATACTATTCATCTATCAAAGATCCTGCTGATGATACAAAATGATTTAGAATCCCAGTGCTGGCAAGACTGAGGGAAAATGGAAGCCTTATAAACCAGGAAAAACACTCTGGAGACTGTTTTGACAAATCCTATCAAGATGTAAAACAACCATAATGGCTCAGAAATTACCCTTCTAGAAACTGGGTTCATAAGCTAATTTATACAAGTAAACAAAGATATATGGAAGGATGCTACTTGCAACATTGTTATAGTAGGGGAAAAAAAAAAACTAGGAAGAATTTAAGTGCCCATCAATAGGACTTGCCAGTTAAATGCTTCGGTTCTCGTGTAGTGAACTAGGCATCACCCATCAGGAGAAATGCACCGAGTCTACTGGAAAAATGTCCACAATATTTTTTAAAAAGATAAGTAGCAAAAGCATATATAGAGTATACACATTATGACACTGTATACATACATGTATGTATATATATGGTGCATATTTAATGCATTTCTCTCTCTCCTGCATCATCTGCATCTTTATAAAGGTATAGGGAACATACATCAAAGAATAAAATGTAACGGAGGCTATTTCTAAGGAACAGGTTGACAGAAGGGGGTGAGGGATTTTAAACAAATGCTTTTATTCATTTCATGACTAAATATTTACTTTTATAATGAATTACTCTTGAAATCACAGAGCAATCAGGACGAATGTCATAACCCATTCTAGGTACTCAGCAAATGGAATTATTATGCGCTGTACTCTTCAGACTGCTCTCCCTAGCGACATTAAGCCCCCTTTACACGCCGCGCTGTGTAGACCTAACACAATGGAGCATAACTCCCGGCTAGTCGGCGCCAATGGCTGTGCTCTCGGGCCAGATGGCTGAACAAGGGCTAGGTCATCCTGGATCGAAAGCACAGGGGACTGGTCCCACAAACTGTGAGCCCAGCTCACCCCAGGCTGACACCCCCCTCACCTCAATCTTCTGTCCCTTGGTGCTGTCCTAGGTCACGCCATCCTGAATAACTGGGGAGGGCCTGCTGTGTGACACGCTGCTGCGGGGTTAGCCTCGAGTTTTTAAAGATGGGCTCTTTAATTAAAAGCACAGCAGGCCACTGAGTACTAAGCAGACAGCATGCATTTCATTAAGGAAGGTCATCTTTCCCGGCAGATTGAGTGGAAACCAGGGCAGCGCTCGGAGATAAGAAGGTAACAAGTGGATTCTGCCTTCTCAGGAAGAGACAGCAAAGGGTGACCAGTCACCCTCCATCAGGGTGAGGGAGGCTGCCTCTTGCCGTAGGTATTTAGCAGATGACAATGAATTTCTGAGAAGACCCGTGTGTCCCCTAAAAGGCATTTTAAGAACTAGAGAGGGGCCTCCCTGAGTTTTCTCACCTTTGGAGCAGTGCTCATTTATTATTAAAAGATCCTTTTAGGTCCCAACGTACTACGAGGAAATTGCAGCATTGTCTAGGTATTTACAAGCGAGAACGAGCCTTCCTGTTGACACGTGCTCGGGAATGCCACACCTGTGTTTCACACACACGTGTACCCACAAGGGCAGGAGGATACATGTCCCTGCAGTGATTTTCAATCCGAAGACCCTGCCAGCCTGAGACAAAGCGTGCAGCTCCTGGAAGTACCCAAATCACTCCTGGGGAAACAGGCTTAATATTTAATGGACTTAGAGGAAGAATTTCATTTGGACGTTGCGTTAGAATTTGCCTTCTGCAGACCCACAGATCTCTCCTCGGTGTCTGCGCTGCAGCGAGCAGTGACCAGGCCCAGCAGAAACAGCAGAGGCAACACCCACACTAGCAACTTCGCATTTTAATAACTACAAATAATGACAGTAACGTGCACTAACCAAGCACCTCCTACGAGCCTGGTATTATTCTAAGCCCCTTATTCCTACGATCATCTTTCACCCTTGCAACGATCCCCCGCAGAAATCCCACTTCTACGATCCTGTTGTAGAATGAAGAGTCAGAGGCACAGGAAAGTTAAGCTACTTGCCCGGGTTGCACGGCAGCCAGTTCAGCAGCTGCTGACCGGCCCTGGGGCCTGCCCTGGCAGGGAGCGCACCGCGGCACCTCTCGACACGCGCAATGCACAGCTGTCCAAGGAGAAGGGGGGAGCCCACGTGGATGCCGGCACACGCCCTCAGTGACACTGAGCCGCAGAAATAAGATTTACAAGCAGCAAGAAAAGCCCTCAGCAGGCGATCCCCTGTGCCAGCTAGTAGAGAAGACAGGGAGATAAAAAAGAAAGAAATGAAGGAACTCAAAGTAGCTGGAGGAGACCCAGCATAAAAGCGCTAACATTACTCACTGACTTCGAAACGGGAGTCCTTGACGAAGACTAAACAAGCATTTTCAGGGTGTCTCCTGCCTCCAGAGTGTGGGCAGAGAGGGGCATACTCTGAGAACTGTGTCCTTGGGCGATTTCGTCATTGCGCGCACGGTGCAGAGCACATGTTATTCCTCACATACTTGCCCATTTTGCAGGTGTGGCAGTCAGGAGGGCGTCGTGGAAGAGGGGCTGAGCCACCCAGGACTTCTTATCCCTCCTGTAATGCAGCAGGCCATGCAGAATCTGGGGGCTGCCACAGTACGCAGAGTTCACCCTGAATTCCATGCCGCAGCGTCCAGGTAAGGCGAAGGCACCACCTGAC
>PVIJ01002635.1:55294-155372 GCA_004024925.1 Scalopus aquaticus
GACACCTCAATACCCTGCCCCCCACCTTACAGGCAGTCTCAGGCAGGCCCCGTGCTGAGGAGCAGGTCATTTCCCTGAACTTGCTCTCAACTGAAAAACTTGGAACTTGGCAATGACAAAGATACTTGGGGTCCACTAGCAGCACCTCCCAGGATACTCCAGGATTAAACAGGAGCACACTGGGGTGCAAATGCCCCCCTGCAAATTCATGAATCACTTGGAGGAGATAGCAAGTTCAGGATGGCTTTGAGTAACCGCCTAGGAAATGCTGAGACCGGACAGAGTGGGGTGGGGGGAGCCTCAAAAAGGTCTCTGCTGCTTCTGTTCTTGCGAGACACATACACCAGTCAAGCCCTAGCCCCATCCCAGACGCCTGCCAGTGTCTCCGGGCCAGTTCAGGAACTGGAACCCAGTGGGTTTTTCTGACGGTCTGTTTCTGAGGGAGCGTCGAAGGAGCTTCCTGATCGCTGACCCCCACCCGCGGGGGTCCACTGCAGCTCCTGAGACCCACAGGCCTCAGGTGCTTGTGCCAGCAGAGCCAGAATCCACACCAATGCCCCAGAATCCCGCCCAGCCCTGAAGAACCCCGTACTACATGGTCTGAGCCGCAGAAAATGCTGGAACCTCCGAGGACGCGCCCTCAGGTGAGAGGACGCATGCCCACACGTTTGGTGTGTCACCCACAAGTCTTACCTCTGCAAGGCAATCAGCTAGCGATCTAACCTTTGCAGTCGACTCTGAAAATTCCCATTATCTCTGAAAGAAAGGGCTGGTTTATCTGGGTGCTCTCGGTATTTCTTTCTGCTGATCTTTGAGTCAGTGTCCAAACCAGTGGCCACAAATCTGAGCCTGTGGCAGTGAGGTTCACAAGCCTGTGCCCACACAGTGGGGAGCAGAGGCCCATTTCCTTAGGGGCACACAGGGGGTGGCATCGCCCTGTGGGGGGACGGGTCACTCATCCCAGAGGGGCTCGGGGACTCGCCTGCTCTCTGCTGGGGGAGGTGCCTCCACTTTAAAGTTCCAGCCACAACTTATCTCTGTGCGAGCTCCTTGGCAGTGGCGGGCAGGTCTCCTCCCTGCTGGAGAGGTGCTTTCAGAAGACCAAGCCAGACACCGGGCTGCAGAGCCAGATGGATGTGAAGTGACTTCCCTCTGGTGGCCAGCGCTGGAGTTCTCAAGAGCACAGGGCCGGCTCTGGGCCCCTCCAGGGCGGGGCGGGGTGGACACCGAGCCCTGGGCATCTCCCTCACCCCGGACTGGGGACGGCCTCCCCAGGGCCTATTCCAGCTGACCTGCCCTAGATGCCTCCCAGCATGCTGGGGGTCTTTCGGGAAGGCCGGGGGTGGGTGGCAGTGGGGAGGATGCTATTTCAGAGAGTTAAATGCGGGGCATAAAATGCAGGTGGTGAGGTGGGAGAAGAGATCTGCATGGACTTTCTAGTTCTGCGAGGATCAGTGGGCTCTGGGCCTAGTTCCTCCTTGGAGAAAAGAGAGCCTCTGGCCTGAGGCCCCCCCACCCCGCTCAGCCTGAGCCCCCGGAATCAGCTGTCCCGTTGCCGTAAGATTCTAGGCTGCTGGTTTGCTTTGCAAGATGATGAAAAGCTGGAAAGAAGGCCCAGTGAAGTGGCCTGCATGAAGTGCCCGCCACAGAGGGAGTGTTCAACTAACGGGAGTGGGGGCGTGGGGGGAGGCTTGTCATTGTGTGGTTACTAATTATATAATTTATCACCCTAACTTCAGAATGAAAGAGGCCACTGCCAACATTCCCGAGATGCCAAGCGCAAACCAGAGGACAACCGGGCCACTGCCCCTTATCAATAACGTAGAGCTACCAGGAGAGATGGGAAGGGCCCCCAGTAATGGGTGCAACAATTGATGGGGTTCCCTTGAAAGTGTTCGGGCTTTGTGAGACTCTCTCTGGCAGCCCCTCAGGGTGGGAGACGGGCAGACCCAGCGCTGGGGTCTGTGAGGCCTCATACAGCGGCTGTTCTCGCATCAGCCCTGTGGGCATTTCCCAGGCCGCTCAGATCCAGCATTTAAGTGACTGAAACGTTCCCCCTTTCCAGCTACACCCCAGCTAAAGGCCTCTCCAGGACCAGACACAGCAGAGCAGGAGTGTGGGTGTGAGGGACACCAGAACGTCACCCCAAGTTTGCCTCTGACGCGCCAGTTACTCTGAGCTGACCCCCCAGCTGCTGCCCCAAGTTAGTTACAAGTTCTCCCTCCACTGGCCATGGCTCAGGACTCCGGTCAGCCTGAAGAGGCGCCAGGGGCCTCTGCAAACCAGCTCCCTCCACGCCTCTCCTGCCCCCTGGAAGCTGACCCATCTGCTGTCCTGTCTCTGCCTGCACACGCACCATCCGCTTGTAAGAGCTCCACAACCGAGGCCTAAGCCTCCGAGTTCCTTTCGCTGCGGTTTCTCCCAGCAAACCGTGCATTCATATGTTTGCTCTTCTCTCTAAAGAGCCACAGCTTAACACCTGAGACCGGCAGAGGCGAAGCTCTGTGTGCTGTCCAGCTGGAGGGTGGGAGGGCTCAACGGAGGATACCGGGACCCCCTAGGAAAGTTCTCTTCTTGAGCCAATTCCTGCTCGGAAAAGTCTGATCGAGGATACGAAGATGTGGGGGAGCGAGGGAGGAAGGCTGCGCCCTGCGGATGGGAGCCCTGAGAACCGGGAACGACTCCACGGACGGTCCCCTTCAACCTGCACACCGCACAGAGGAGGCGAAAGCGACGCCAGACCTGAGCTGTCCCGGGTCAGGACGCGCGGTTTCTCACGGATCTACTAAGCTCTTCGGTGGCATTTACAAAACCTGCTAAAAACTGAGCCCGTGAGGGAGGGCTGGGAGCTGCCATTCGCCCGGGGCGGTGCCCTTGCAGGAGGCGTTCCTCAGCCGTGGTGGCAATACCTGGGGTGTCCTTCTACAACTGAGGCTGCGGGTTTGGGGGGGCTGGCTGACCACTGGGGTCTCACCACCAGCCTGCCACCCAGCAAGGGCTCACAGCAGAGCAGGCCCTGATGAATATCTGTGGAGAGGCTAGATGGATGGATGGATGAATGAATAAATGAACGAATGAACAAATGAGGGAGCCAGTATTCATCCCAGTCTGTCTAGCTCCAGTGCTTGGCTCTGCCTTCCACTTCAACACAGAATGTCCTCGGGGCTGCCACCGTGCCTGGTCCACCAAAACCAGGCAAATTCACCTGTTTAATAGTAGTAAATGAATCAAAGACGAGTAGTGCTGTAGCTCAGACAGACCTCAGTTTCTTGAGGATAAAAATAGTTTCTTCACAGAGCTGGCCTAGGGTTTAAATAAGATGTAAAAGACATCAGGAAATTCACACACAGCACCGCATGCTGTGGGATGCTGGCGGCACAGGCTAAAGCCAGGTGTGCCTCAGAATCAACCCCGAGTGGCTGTGTGACCTGGGGTGGCTGCCTGGACTCCCTGGCCTCAGTCTCCACATCTGCAGAATGGGGATGACAGCACCCATTTCATAACGTTCCTGTAGTGATGAGAAGAATGTGTCACACAGAAAGCTCTTGACATGAATGCATTATCTATAAAAATATCATTATCTTTAACACAAAGCACCCATTTTACCCCAAAATATAAAGCTGCTGAAGTAAAACAAGCTACTGTTACGTTGGGGGTAGGGGACCCAAAGTTAGCTATCTGCATGAAATAACATCTTTGCTTTTTAATTCTGAATTCAGGCCAACCTCAGATACCCTCTTTCTCTGGTGTTAATTATGATTACACATGGGAATTTCATGCTGCACCTGCTGAAATTAGTAACGAAAGGAAAAGTACCGGACCTTCCAAGTTACAAAAGGTTTGGCTTCCCAAACTGTCCTTTCAGAAATGGAGTGGCTAACTACTTTGGATACTTTAGAAACTTAATAGCCCAGTTAAAATCCTACCAATGAGGGTCTCCCTGGTGGCACAGTGGTTAAGCGCTGCACTGTGGAGCTGTTGGCAGCGGCGATGTGAGTTCGATGCCCAGTGGGGAGAATCCCACATGGTGCGGCAGACCTCTCCTGCCTCGCCCGCTGCTCCCCTCAGCAGTGTATTTCTGATCTGCCTGCTCTTCTCCCCACTCTGTCTCTGGTGAAGCCTCACGCCACCCACCCCTCTGGCCTGTACCCCAGCTTGTATGTATAAATAAATCTTTTTTTAAAAAAATCCTATCACTGAGGTGTTTTATGTTAACTTGTGGAGGCTAAAACCATATCCTTTTGCAGAGAGACAGGTAAAAATACCAGTTGAGAAAACACCTTAATAAATGTTCCTGGACTTAACTGCTCTACAGAAGTCAGGAAATTTTACAGAGGAAAAAGTGTACTAATAAATAGCTACAGTGGCCAGCAGAGGAGGCTGTGCCCAGGTACTCATGCCCCTGTGGAAGGCCCCGCCTGCCTTGCGTGTGGGCACACTGTGGGCACATATACTTGTAATGAACAGAACACAGTCAAAGTGGCAGGCTGCACCCTCAGGTGAGGTTACAAGAAGGCTCTGAACTCCACCCCATGTGGCATGCCTTTCCTCGCCAGCTGCCACGCTGTGAGGGGCCCAATGGAGAGGCCCATGTGGTAAGAAACCTAGGGAGGTCTCCAGCCAATCCCCCAGAGGAACTGAGGTTCAGTTCAACAACCCACTAGCAGCTCCATCCTGCAACCAACCAGGTATGTGAGGCTCGGAGGGCCACTCCCCACTCCAGCCTTCAGATGAGACCAGAGCCGATACTTTGTTGCAGACCCTGGAGCAGAGGCACTAAGCTAAACCATCCCTGAATTCTCACAGAAACTGTGAAATAACGAATGTTCCTTGTTTACAACCACTAGGCTCGGCTGTATTTGTTCCACTGAAGTACATAACTAACGCACCATCTCAGTGTGTGTTATGATGTTCTCATCACCGTGACAAGTGTTTTATGTTCATCATAAGACGTATGTCCTCCCACTTAACAGGTAGGGAAAGGAAGAGACAGCTGGGGTAAACAGTGCCCCCCGCGTCACACCATGTAAGCGGCAAGGTGACTGGAAGACCCGCACCCTCAGCTGCTGTGTTTCACTGCCTCACCTGGGACAGTCTTCAGCGGGAGACCTGAGCAGCTGAAATCCAACAAACCCTTGACAGGTAAAGTGACCTAAGTGCCCGCTGGATCCTGAGAGAAGATGTAGGGTATGCACACAATGGAGCACTACTCAGCCATAAGGAAAAATGAAATATTACCATTTAGAGCAAAATGGAAAGAACTCTGGGGATTATCCAGAGCAGAGTAAGCTAGAAAGATAAAGACAAAAAAAAAATACCGGATGGTTTCACATATAGGAGTAACATAAGGAAACATAGCAGATGAACTGATAGAGCAAAATGATTGCAAACTAGTGAACACTGAGCCCTAAACTGAGGTTTCTGGGGTTAAAAGGAAGAGGGGTGAGAGAAAGACTCAAAGACTGTGAAGGAAGGTGGTGAGGAAAAAACAGAAAAGATGTATGGATAGATAGATGGATGATACAGAAGAAGAAAAGCTCTGCTTCTTTTATCTGTATTATTTTACAGAAGCATTCTATCGGCAAAAAAAAAATTCTTAGAGGTTAAAAATAATAAATGACGATAGTCTACACCACCTAAATGAAAAGTCAAGGATTTCCACGATGACTGGAATCCGTACAGCGTGAAGCCAACCCTCTCCCCGATGTCAAAGTTTGAGTTAGGTAATTAGTATTTTCCTGATGTTTTATTTTGAAAACATTTCTGTTTTGCCTGAGGAGGGTGGAAGGGCTGCTCTGACACCCTGGCGCTGAGGCGCACCCCGGCAGGCCAAGAGCACACAGCACGGTTGTCTGCTATCTCATCAACTGTCGGCATCCCCGATGCTCTGCTGGTGACGAGTGTTTACAAAGGAAGAAAATTCCCTTCCACGGCTGAATTGTATTTCAGATGACTGGCACTTCCCCGCAGCCCCTGAAATGAGTCCTAGTAATTGCACACAGGAAATGCACGCGAGGGGCCTGTCTCCCCACCCCTGACAAACACACTGATGTCGAGACCGCGGTTACTGACCAGGAGCGATGCGGTCACAGAACGGGGCAAACAGACCCCTCGGTGGTGACATGTCTGAAAAAGAGGGGCCTGTGTCGTCTGGTTACGTTTTTAAAAGGGAAAGAAACAAAGAACACCGCCTGGAATACAAACGCTGAAATCAAACAGTCTCTGCTTTAGCGATTCTATTCTATCACAAAGCCAATTTTTTCGTTCCCTTAAGTAATTGTCTTGGGGCTTGAAAAGTCTGTAGTTGCCAGCAATGACATTTAAAGCTACTGCTACCAAAGAAAAATTGCATTGAGCTACGGATGGTGGCAGCAGATTGAGCTGGAAGTAGAACCAACACTTGCTCAGGGATGGGGAGGGGTGAGGAGGACAAAAAGAACCTCACAGATGCAAAGAAAGAAGAATCCATTTGAGTTAGTTAAGAAACCGGAATTCTAAAATTGGAGAAATAGCCAGATAACTTCTAAGGTTAACTTTGCACGCATCCAGCAGGTAGATACATATATTTTTAACATGCAACACTATTCATCCCAAATAAATGAAGCCACACCATATTGAGTGAATAGCCTTCCAGGCTTAAAGAGCTTTAACAGGGAATTTTATGCATCGTTTAAGTCTAAGAAACCACATGTCTATGACACGAGGGTGGAAAGTGGCCTCAAAACACCCAGATTTTACGCTGTAATAGAGCCCAACTGTTACTATCCTGCCAGGATGTCACATTTCACAACACGCAGCCACACGCTGACTTGTAATAGGAAAGGGCAGACCCACGGCCAAGCGCAGCCAAGCTCCCGGGCACAGCCGTGTACCACCAGCTCTGCCAGTGCATCTTCAAAACATTTCAGTCGTCAAGTGACCACGGAACGATCTCGTCTGCCAGCACACCGGTCTCGGGGAGACAACGTGGGCTCTGACGTCGGAGGGGAAGACAGCCGCACAGGAGGGGCACAGAGGGGACGTGGACAGGGAGGAGGGAGCCTAGCCGGGTGAGTAAATGCTCTTATCTCCTGCGTCCCGGCCGGAAGGCTGTGCACCAGGCTGACCGCCAGCCGCCCTGCCTGCCAGCCCCAAGGTCAAACACCGCTTAGGAGGAGGCGCAGCCCAACAGCAGGGCTCCCGTTCCAGACCCAGGGAAATGGAGGCACAGACCTGGCTCCAGGCGGGGCCGACGGTCAATTATTGATGGTCTTTTCATGGAACAGCACCCCTGGGCAGGCCAGAACCCATTTTAGCTAAGACAAGGGGGCCCAACCTTGACTCCCACGTGAAAGCACCTGGGGGAGATTTCCAGGTGCTCTGGAATGGGGCTGCAGTGGTCTGGGCAGGAGGGCTTAAAGCCCCCCGGGGTCTGAATGCGCAGCACCCCTGCAAACTGCTTGGGGTCTTCAATGATACGAGGACGGTCAGGACATCACTCAAGCTCATAGCAAGTCCTACCGGCTACTTTGTGTTAGACAGAAGGTCACAGAAGTGTCACAAATCTTAATTGTTTTCAGAAAGGTGAGCTTCTTCACTAGGGAAGGGCAGGCTTTTCCATGATGAGCATTTTCCGAAGGAGCCTTCAGGCAGAGCTCGCCCAACATTCAGATTTCACACAACAGAAAAAAATGGGATTTGTTTCCATTACTGTATGGAACTATATTTACTGTCTGGAAACTAGCAGAATACTATTGGAGAATTCTGAAATTTCTGGTTCGCTTGGTGATGAATGAATGAACTCTTATTCTAGGGAACCAATGAACCACTGCCAACAATCCAAAGCACATGTAATTACTGGTTCACAGCGCTGCTTTGCTCTCTCCTTGAAATGATAAAAAGGCTCCCCCAAAAGAAAGGAATGTGCTAAGTGAATAGTTGCACAACGGAAAATAATCTTATTTTAATAAAAAGTTTCCTTCTTTCGTGTGTGACTTTAATGAGTTTCAAATCAATGAACGACTTTCAGCTATTTTCTAGATAAACATAGGATGAACAGAGCCACTATAAGTCATTGGTAATACGGATGATGAGCCAGCTAACAAAAACAAGTTTTACACCATCAGACCAACGGTGGGAGTTGGGAAGCAGCTTCCATGCAAATTCCCAATGAACTGGTAATTCCGGTCAATTTTTTTCTTTTCACCTGCAAAGGAGTTTACCAGACTTTTTCTTTCACAGCACCTGTCCCAGCATCTGAATGTGTGTACCTGTCTGTGACACGCCCATTCATGTGCTGAAGTCCTAATGCCTCTTCCCCACTCAGGCGATGGTATTAGCAGGCGGGCCTTGAGGGGGAGTTAGCTTATGTGATGGAACCCTCATCAGTGGGATTAGTGCCCTTATGAAAAAGACAGGTCCTCACCCCAAAGTTCCATCATGTGAAGACATGGGGAGAAGTTTGTCATCACCCGACTGTGCTGGCACCCCAATCTTGGACCTCCAAGGGCCAGAGCTGTGCGACATAAAATTTTGGCTGTTTGTAAGCACCGCCACAGCCCATGGGGTTTTATTATAGGATCCAGACAGGTAACCCTCTAGTAGACTGGTGACGGAGAGGGGACAGCGAGACCGCCATCTCAGGGACATTCCACAGAACCACAGATCTGAAGAATTGCATTTGTAACCACCCAAAGGTGACATGCCAGCCAGAAGGAAGAAAGACCTTCCACACAAGAAGGCCGTCAGCTTGCAAGCTCAGAAGCCACCTCGTCCGCCTGCTAGGGGACTAGGGGACGGGGAGTTCAGCTGCTGAGAAACTCTCTTCACTGGGAGGGCACAGTCATTTCTGCTCTCATCCCTGGTTTCACAGAACACCTCCCTACAGGGTTCTGACTCCTCCCCCCAGGGGGGTTTGTGTCTACACCGAGTGCTTTACATCTCACAGGCCCTCTGGATGGGAAACTGAGGCACAAAGCTGCCCCGCCGCATTCTGCCTTTGCTACCCTCTGTGGGCTGGAAGGCTGAGTCCACCTGTGGGCGCCTGGGCTCCTGGCTCCTCCATGGAGACCGGGAAGCTGGAAGTAAGTGGAGGTGCTGCATCCCCCCCCAGCAGCTCCATCCCACCTGCACATCTGAGGGGCTCTTCTCAGGCCCAGCAGCACCCCTTCCTACCGGACCCAGCTTTCCTTGCAGCCCCCTGCAGCCCTGCCCAAATGAACCAGCTCTTCATTAACCCCCCGCACCACCACCGTGTCATTGGGGCCTGAGGGGACACAGCCCGACCCACTGCCCTCGTCCACCCTCGATCACACGGCACTGTTTTACTTTCTCCCTCCACTGGGCTTGTAACAGGGGGGTCCTCAGGAAAAGGGTGTGTCCCACGTTCCCTGTCCCACCCAAGGAAGGGTGGAAGTGAGCAGGATATAAGAAGCTGAAGAAGAGAGACAGGACACACACACAGACACAAAACACAGAGACAGAAGACAGGAGGAGATGGAAGAAGGATGGAGCCAGAAGAGGCCCGAGGAGCAGAGAGACTTGTCAAGAAGCTGCACTGGCCTGGACTGATTGAAAGAGATGTGGGTGAGAGACCCGTGGGGAAGTTAACGATGGCTGTGTTGGTTTTGGTTTTGATTTTGTTCTGTTCCTCTCAGAATTGTCTGTTTCTGACCCTTCTGTATAGGTCCCTGCCGAAAGATATTTTGGTTCCTCCCAGGATTGTCCGGCTGTTTCTGACCCTTATGAGTGGGTCCCTGCCAAAAGCTGTTCTAGACTTGTGGCAGGCTTTCGAGACTTACTTTGGGCCAATCCCGTTTGGGTGGACTTTTACCCACGAGGAGTTGGATACCATTGGGTGCTTGACTTAGAAAATACATTCTTTTTCTTCTCTGTCTTTTCTAATTGTATTAAAGTTTCTTTCCACTAAAGGTCCTATATGTTTTGTATTGATGCGGCGGATGGCAGAACCCATTTAGACCAGGGCAGGTCTGGAGTTTAGGGGGTGCCCCTCTCCTGCCCTGTAACAGGTTCACATACTTTTTTCTAGTCTCTATTTCCTCCTCATCCCGTAGAACATAAGCAAGGAGCTCATCGTGTTCACCACTCAATCCTGTGAGTCTAAAGCAGAGCCGGGAGCTTAGGACAGATTCAATATAAACAGCAAAAGAATCCATGAATGAGTGAATGAATGCTGGTCCACTGTCTCTGCTCAAAACGCCACGGTATGAGGAGGACCTCGCTCACCTTCTGTGAAACAGCAGCTTCCCGCCTCTCTAGGGCCACCCACCCCCACCCCTCCTCTTCAGCTCCTGCTTTTTCTTATAGCACCACTGCCTCCTGGTTCACTGAACAGCTGTTTATTTGCTGTCCCCCAACAAAAATGTCAGCCCTGAAGGCAAGCACACCATCTCACTCACAGCTGGCTCTCCAGCCTAGTACAGCGCCTGCCCCATAGTGGAGCCACATAACGTTCCACAGCAGCTCCAGTGAACAGCTAAGCAAAGGGGGCAAGATTCCATACAAAGCAATTTCAGGTTCGTCCTGAATTTACTGGGAAGAAGGTAAATTGTGGATTACTAAATGTCCAAGCAAATAAACAGAGGCTCACATGGCCTGACCTTGCTCCACGACAAGACAGCTAGGAAAGGAACCTGACATGTGGCTAGACCAGAGCCTCCGAGAGAAAAGATTTTAGAGCACGGCCTGCATCTGTGACAAGCGCTGCTGTAGAAGGCATGCAGGGAGCTTACCTAAGCAGGGCCTTCGTGAATGCGCTCTGGAAGTGGACAGCCAAATAAATTATAAATAAATGGGACTTAACACACCATTCTCTGTTCCACTGCCACGGCTCTTGGCGGCAGCCCTCGGCTCCAAGTTCATTGACAGTGGTGCAGACCCAGAGCCAAGCCTGAGTGTGCCTTGCTGCTTTCCTGACAGCTGCTCTCTTCCAGAGGCACAGCCCTCAAAGACTTTCATTCCCCAACGCCCACAGTGTCCAAATTTTATTCTGCAGGCTAATTGCAGATCTGAAATAAATTCCTCCCCCCACACTCATTACTCACACCTGCCCCCTCACCCTCCAAAGTGTCTAAGTGTGTGGATGGGGTGGGGGGAGGGGAACCAAGCACCAAGTCCTGAGAGTGCCCATCGGAGGCGGGTTACTCCTGGGATCGAAATTTCCAGGGAAATACCCCAAAGGCCTAGAAAATGGGTCCCTTCCTCCGCCCCCAACACCCTTCAACCAAAACTGGCCAACCGCAGGCTAATGAGCAACCGCAGATCCTCACCCAAACATTGGCTTTTCTTCCAATAGTGCAGACTGAGCGTGCAGAGACGTCGTCCTATTTATGAACAGTGAGTCACGGCGCTCCACGTCTGCTTCCGCCTCCCCATGAATGAGGCGACCCCTGCCCCGAACGAGTAAGTGACAGGCACGGCGCGAAGCCCCAGGTCGGGAGCGCGAGGTCACTTCGGGCGCCAATTCATCCTCCCACCGTCTCCTACTTCGCTGTCCCCTCCCCGCCCGAGCAGACATCGGGGCAAGGGCTTCCTGGAGGCGGTCACCAGCCCTGGTCAAACACGAGCGGCGGAGACGCCTCTGGGCAGGTCACACGCGCGGCCCGGCAGGTGACCAGGGGCCCGGCGCCCGCGGGGAGCGCGCCCCACCCCAGCCAGGACGGAGCCTGGGGGTCGCCTCCCCGCCCCGGCGGCTGCTGGGGCCAGAGAAGCCGCCCGGGCCGGCGGGACCCGCGCCGCCTCCGCCGGGCAACAAGTGTGCGCCCTCCGCCCGACGGCCCGCGCGCCCGGCCCGGCCCTCACCCGGCACAGGCCGTCCACGAACACGCGCGGGTCCAGGTGGCAGGCGATGGTGGCGCTGGGCAGGTCCTGCAGGTCCACCTCCTCCATCTCGCAGTCGATGAAGCTCCAGTCGCCGCCGCCCTCGTCGGCCTCGGCCGCCCCGGAGAAGGGAGCGAAGGGCCGCCGCGTCCCCCCGGGCCGAGCTCGGGCCTCAGCCGCCTCGGCCGCCGCCCCGAACCGCGGCCCGGCCACGCCGTCCTCCATCCCGGCGCCGCGCCCGCGCGCCCCTGTGCGCCCCCGTCCGCGGCGCCGGGCTCGCGCGCAGGACCCCTGGCGCTCTCCCGTCTGCGGAACGGCGTTAACCCCCGCGGGTGCGCACGCTGCCGGCGGCGGTCACCACGGCTCCCGGAGACGCGGCCTCCGCGCGCGCCCCGCCCGCCCAGCCCCGAGGGCGGAGCTCCGGCGGAGTGAGCCGAGGGCCCTTTAAGGATGGCCCGCACTGGGTTAGCGTAGCCCGCCCGTCCCGAAGAGAAGACCAATAAAGAAACAGGATTCTTCTCACGTGACCGGCGCTCTGCCGCCCACAGCCTGAAGCCTCAGGCCGGCCATGTTGGTTAGGGGCAAAGGCCTCCTAGCCAGTTTCACTTTTCCAGCAGCTGGTGCCAACTGAAGGGCGTCAGGCAGGGTCCTGGGCTCCCGGAGCATAGCTGGGGCAGCAACGCTTCTGTGGTTCTCACAAGGTGACGACTTGAGCGCATAGGCCACATTTTGGGGATTTAAGTGAGATCTAATTCTGCCTGTAGCTCTGTGGCCATTGGCAAGTGACCACATGCTTACCTTTATTATTAATACAGTCACAAATAAGAATTGAGCTAGGCTACGATAAAGTACCTTATTTTAATATTTCATCTTATTCTTCATTATATTATTGTTCAAATGTTTTATACTTAAAAGTGGTTTTTTTAAATTATTAATGTACAGTAACAAGAGATTTAAAACGTTTGTCCTTGCCTTTGAGGAGTTTCTAGGGGGAAAGCAGAAGTTTTCATTCGGTCAGCCAGCTCTCTGTCTTTCTGCAAAAGAGGATTCCTCCACCTTGAAGGACATTGTGATACAGTGAAAACTTACTTCTGATCTTCAGCTTTGCCATCATTCCTTGGGCAAGCAACCTGAACGTCAGTTTCCTCATCTGAAAAAAATGAGATCATGTTATCAGATTACAGTAAGGACCCAAGAAATGATAGGACTGTTTATGTGCAGGATTCTTAGGGAGATGTGGAATTAGACCCATATTTTCAAGTAGGCGTGCCCTGTAGTTTGGTACCATAGCTGATTATATGAAAAAGCATGTCCAGCTAACAACTGATATTTATTCAGAACATGCCATTGTGCTGTAGTTGCTAAGCTGATGACAATCTTGAGGCTGTCTGTACCCTAGAGGAGCTTAAATCCACGGGGAGCAGTAATATGCACGCAGAGATAACTCACAGACTAAAATGCAGTGTAAGGATCCAGAGAAATTGGAACCACCGTACAGTGTTGGTGTATGTGTACAATGGTGCCACCACTTTGGAAAAATACTTTAGCGGTTCCTCAAAAACTTAAATATGGAATTACCATATGCCCCAGCAATCCCTCTCCTAGATGCAAACCCAAGAGAAATGAAAAGATATGTCCACAGAGAAAAAAACCTATATATGGAGATTAATTACATCATTCATGCTAGACAACAAGTGGGAATAACCTAAATACACTCACCAATTAATGAGTGACCACACCAGATATCTAGCCCTACAATGGATAGTATTTAGCCATCAAAAGGAATGAAGTGCTGACCAGGCTACAAGGTAGATGAACCACAAAATCATGCTACACTCAAAAAGTCATTCACAGAGGTCATGTATTAGTCTCTTCACATGAAATGTTCAGAGTAGGCAAATCCAATGAGACAGAAAGTAGATTAGTGGTTCCCAGAGGCTGGAAGAGAAAGGGGAAGGGGGGAGGCTGGTAATGGGTATGGGTTTCTTTTTAGGGACAAGAAAAGGTGCTAAAATTGGATTGTGTTGTTCTGTTGATGTTAGTACAATTCCGTGAATACACTAAAATATCACTGAACTGTACCTTACAGAGTGAATTTTAAGGTCTGTAGATTATAGCTCAATTAAGCTTTTTTTTTTTTTAAGAGAATGGGATAAAGGCCACGAGGGGTTAGATGGAGACAGAGTGGATGACATTGCAGAGTCCAAAATGCTCTGTAAACTCTGCCCACATTCTGTAAAGGGTGACAAAAGGATGAGGCATCAGTTTTGGAAAAACAACACACAGCCAACCGGTTGCTGGGTGGGTCTGTGTTGTCACAGCCCTAGCACAGTGCACACTTGCAATCCTGGCTCTGCCTAAACCTCTTATAGCAGGCAGAGTGGTCCAGTGGACTAAAACCTCAAGAAGAAAGAAAGCACTAGCCAAACAGAAACCTGAAATAAGCGCAGGTGAGTATCCTAGCTGGCTAGCTGCTGAGATAAGGGAAGAAAGAACAAGTTCAACTTCAGGGAAGCCAATGGTAGAGACCTAGTTACTGTAATTGAACTAAAGAAAAATCAATGGAGAAAAGTGGAGGAGTGGGAAAATAACGCAGAGGAAAAGGAAAGGAAAGGGAAGGAGAGGTGTGGGGGATTGAGAGAAGACCATAGACGTTCTTGAGGTTCAAAATGAGCAGCAGGGGCAATGGTCATAAGGAGGAACCAACCCTCCCCCAGTGCAGCTGGCCATACAGGGCAAGCTCCCAAACACTCAGGACTAGCCCTGTGCTTGCTTGAGGGCTAGCTCTCAAAATAGCAGAATCTCTCAATAAATAACTTTAGCATCATGCCTTCCGCAACTGGGTGCCTATCATTCTTGTCCTGTTGCAGACAACATATTTTGTAAATCAAATGTCAGGTGACATTTTAATTTTCCACTTAGGAAATAAAATTTTGGAGTAACTACCATATTCATCATGTCTTACGAGGTTAGGAAAGACAGAAGCTGTACCCCTTCCTTCACGGCCAGGCATCAATGACCTCTCCCAGGCAGGTAAAAATAAAAAATGCGTTGTCAACAGTACAGGAAAGTGAGATTGCAGACTTTTCTAAAGGTGAAATCAGTTAAATTTGTGGGAACTCTTTTAAGAGCTATTATACACACACACAAATCAGAATGATGTTCATGATCACTTATCATTTGTAAATGCTAATGAAAACCACCATGAGATACCACCTCCCCATGACTGTTTTGTAAAAGACACAACAAATGTTGGTGAGGGTGTGGAGAAAAGGAATCTTCTTGCACTATTGGTGGGAAGACAGTCTGGTCCAGTCCTTAGGGAACACAGTATGCAGGTGTCTCAAAATACTGAAAATAGATCTACTATGTGAACCCAGCAATTCCTCTCCTATGTGCCTTTCTGGAGAAGATGAAAACACTAACTTGAAAAATATCTGCACCCCCATATTCACTACAGCACAGTTCACAATAGCCAAGATAAGGAAATTAAGTGCCCAGCAATGAAACACTGGACAAAGAAAATAGGGTCTGTATACCACAAAACATTACACACTTATAAAATCAAAAGAGGAAGTCTTTTCATTTGTGACAATGTGAGTGGAACTTTAGAGGACTGTGCTTAGTGGGTTAAGTTAGAGAAAGCCAGATACCAGATAACTTCACTCGTGTAAAATATAAAGGAAGAAAACAAACAAAACTTTGGTTTCTGACAACAGAATGGCGATTATTAACGGGGATAGAGTGGAGTGGGAGGATCAAATGGATAGAGGGAGCTAGTTGGGGCATGGAAGGCTGTAGGACGTTGGTAGGTGTGGTGTGTACATTTGTCCAGTGTTGTACAGTGCTGTAAACCAATGTTACCTCAATTAAAAAAAAAAGTAGGCCGTACACCTAAAGTATCTAGAAAAAGAAAAATAAATAAAGCCCAACGTCAGAAGGAAGAAACTTAAGAATCAGAACAAAAATAATACAGTGAGGAAAGGTGCTGGGAAAACTGGGCAGCCACATGTGAAAAAATGAAACTAGACCACTATCTTCTATACTAAAATTAATTCAAAATGGGTTAAAGACATAAATATAAGAACTAAACACATAAAATAGCATAGGAGAAAACATAGGTTATAAACTCTTTAACATCTACCTTACTGATGTCTCTGTGGATTCCTTTCCGGCAGCAAGAGGAGCAAAAGACAACAAAATAAATGAGGCTTCATCAAACTTCAAAGCTTGTGCATAAAGAAATCATCGTTAAAATATAAGACAGTCTGCTGAATGGGAGAAGATATTTGCAAATCACATCTCTGATAAGGGGTTAATATCCAAAATATAAACAGCTCATACAATTCAACAACAACAAAATTTCACAATCTGATTTAAAAAATGGGCAGAAGGTCTAAATTAGCATTTCACCAACGAAATCTTACAGTCAACAGACACTTGAAAAGGGGTGCTATATCACGTGGCATTAGAGAAACGCAAATCAAAAGCACAATGAGATTTTACTTCATACCAGTTATAATTGCTGTTATTAAAAAGGCAAGTAGTAGCAAGTGTTGGTGGGAATCTCAATTGGTTCAGCCACTATGGAAAACAGTATAGAGGTTCCTAAAAAATTCCAAGCAGAACTAAAAAATGATAAAGTAATTCTACTTCTGGGTATTTATCCAAAAAAGAAAGGAAGGGAGGGAGGGAGGGAGGGAGGGAGGGAGGGAGGGAGGGAGGAAGGAAGGAAAGAAGGAAAGAAGGAAAGAAAGAAAGACTAATTATATGTGTTAATTATAAGATATAAGCACCCCATGTTCATTGCAGCACTAGTCACATAACCAAGATGTGGAAACAACCCAACCCAACAACAAATGAGTAGATAAATAAGATATACACAATGGAATACTACTTGGCCATAAAAAGATGAAATGGTCCCATTTGCAATAATATGGATGAATCTTGAGGGGGTTATCCTTAATGAAAATAGAAGGAGAAAGGAAATACTGTATGATTTCACTCCTTTATGGAATATAAAGGGAAAAGTCGAATAAACAAAACTAAAACAAACCCTTGAACTCTGTTGACAGAATGGTGGTTACCAGAGAGGGGAAGAAGACAGAGGGGACCCATCCGTGGTGGACAGGACTGAATCTTTGATGGTGGGTATGTTGTGAATAGATAGTGGCTGAGGTGAAAACATGTGCTCCTCAAATTTACACAGTGTTGTAAACTAATGTTACCTCAATTTAAAAATAATAATAAAAGAACAGCATTCCTCAAGTATCCTCTGGGAATTGTTAACTTCCCTTTTCTTCCAGGTGTAGCAATTGAATCTAGGACCCATGCTCACCTCCTGCTAAAGATCTAATCCCAGGGCCTCCCTGGTGGTGCAAGGGGTTAAGTCTCAGCACTGTGAAGCTGTTCACAGCCACTGTGGCCTGAGTTCCATTCCCCGCCAGGGAGCTTCCCACAGGGCGCAGCAGACCTCTCCTATCTCCCCCGCTGCTCCCCTCAGCAGTGTGTCCCAATAGATCCGCCTGTTCTGCTCCCCACTCTGTCCCTGGTGAATCTTCTCACGGCCCCTCTCCCCCCGACCTCTGGCCTGCACACCAGTTCTTGTATGTATAAATAAATAAATCTTTAAAAAATCCCACTGGCTCACAGAACAGGTTTTTTTTTCCCTTGTTATCCTTTTGTTTCTTCCTTTATTACCTTAAAATTCTAGGTGTCAGGAGCCCGATCTTCAGATACCCAGAAGGGAAAGGAACCAACGGAGGTAAGGAGCGGCTCCAAATCTCCAAATGATTCTTTTTTGAAATGGGAGTGGGGTGAGGGGGACAGCTTTCACGAGCAATATCCTTCCACTTACTCCACCACTGGCAGTTGCAATTCCTGCTGTAGAAGTCGGAGAGGAGCCACAGAAAGCCACCTGCGGATATTTCCCTCTCACACCTGTCTCTTTCGCCCCTGCACCCAGTTCTGTGACCCACCCTGTGCTGACAAACTAGCCTATTCACTTGCCAGGTGGGACAGTTTCACTCCAGGACTTCGGACTGCTGGCCCTGTAGTTCTGGAAATCGAAGGGGCCGTGTACAGCAGGCACCTGCCACGTGCTTATTCAATGAGCCAAAGCATGTCTGCGCATTCGGGGAAATTACAGACATTTAAATTTTCGTTTAAGATAGAAGGCAAAGAGCTGACTTTCTAAGGGAGTGTTTGCTTGGACAGAGACGGTCATGCAACCTATGACCCCCCCAAAACACCACAACCAGAAGTTTCTATTTTGCTACCTCCTGTAAAATGAATGAAAATGGATGCCGAGTTTTGCGGTTGTTATTTTGGCTTGTTGAGAGAAGGAAACTTTTTTTTCCTACTCAAGATTCATTCTTAAAATCCCCATTATGTTGAGGGTCTTCTGATGCTTTTTTAAATCAGCAACCCAAAGTTATCAATTAGGTTCTGGAGGAAACAGCAGAATCTGCTCACTTTGGCTTTCCTTTTAGGATTTTTCTGGTGGCAAATAGCCCAAACCTCTGAGCCAGTTTAAACGAGAGGGTTTAAATGAAGGAAGAAGACCACGCGGGGGCGACCAGCGGCAGGGACGCGGCCAGGCCTCGCAGAGCCCTGGAAACTGAGCCTCGAGGGCTGCTCCGAAGCTGCCCTGTCGGGTACCCGTGGGGCGTAGCGTCCGCTTCCCAAAGTTCCCGGTCATCTCCGCTGCTCCACGCGCCTTCCTTGGTGCGGAGCTGAGTATCACTCCTGTAGTTGTGGCACAAGTTCCGCAGCCGTCCAGCAGTCAGGTACACGAGCTGATTCCAGTCTGGCCTTCATCATGTGGCCTGGGGAAGCCTCTTGATCTTTCAGAGTGTCTGAGCCTGGTGTTTGGGGAGGCGGTGTGAACAGCCCTCTGGGGGCTCGCGGGGGCTAGAAGCCTTGTCCTCCACTCCTGGCCCAACGTGGCTCCCACCTCTGCTTCCACCACTGTTCCCAGCTCGATCCATCGCGGCTTCTTCTCTGCCCTGACCCCCCTGCCCTGCTCTTCCAACACCCCTGTGATGACATCAGGGTCCGCGCCCATCCCGAGAACCTTCATTTAATCACCTCTGCAAAATAAGAAGTAGTCACAGTTCTGGGGATCAGTGTCCCGCAGTCCTCGGGGGACCTGGTTCCAAGGTCATTACCCTCCACGCCCAGAGATACTCAGAGAATCTCAGAGGATCCAGATGGACCCCAAGGCTTCGCCCTGTACAGCACCAAGAAGCTGCCACTAACCTAAAAAAGGAAGATTCCAGAGGCGCAGGGTCGGAGGGGGCATTTCTCAGGAACTCACGTGAGGACTGAGGACCTTTTAGGCGACAGACCCTGAGACCTGAGAGCAGACTTGGGTGGAGCCTTATTAGTCGAAGGGCGTGGCCGGAGCCCTGTGATTGGCAGGTCTGCTGCTCTAGATGCTTTTAAAGGCATGGACTCAGGCTCCTCGTGTGCCCTGATGGCGTGAGCGAGGAGCGTGAGTTTGGCTTTAGTCAGTTTCGGTGGCTGGGAAGGGGGCAGAGAGGCCAGGGAACCCTCCACGCAGTGTCCTCGGAGCCACAAGGTCCTCATGGAGGAGGGAAGGGACCCCAAAAAGGGCAGCTTGGAGCAGACTGGGGGCTGACTTGGGGTGTGGGAGTTTGGAAGTCATCATTAACTTCCTATTAATTGCAAAGTTCATAATTAGTAACTTCCTCTTAATTTGTAAGAACAATTACTGACATTAAGAAACATGGAACTTCCAACTAATAATAGTAACAATAGTACTACTAGTAGTAATAGTAATAATACTAATAAACAACCTTTGCATGTTGGGTGGGTGGGACTGAGAAGTCAGCATCCTGATTTAGTGGCAGGGTTTGCCATCCCCACCACGCGGTTTGAGTGATTTTCCAAAGGACTGAAGTCCGCGCAATCACAGCACCTCACTAAGACTCATCGATAAGTAACTGAGAGTAACAGAAGATTTTTTGAGAAACAGAAAACTTTTGCGAAAACTGAATATTGTTGATCATTTATAAATAAAGCTTCCATCTTCATGCACCTTCCAAACTAGTGAACATTGGGATAAAAAGAGAAGTGATAGAGATGAGAGAAATTTTGGAGAAAGAGGGGGAGACAAATGCCCAACAGGGAAAAGAAGTGGAGACAATGAGTTTATGTAACTCTTTCAAGTAGCTGTACAATAAGGGCGGCAGAGGGAAGCAGGGCGTAGCTGGCAGAAGCAGCGAGCCGGAGCAAAGGGGGCTGCTTGTGAGTGTTTACAGATGGGAGAAGTAACACAGCTTTGTGGGCTGATGGGGATAGCTCGGCACCCTGAAAGCTTGATGGGCGAGGGGGTTTCTGGAGCCATCTCTGTGCAGATGGACTGGGAGGGTACCTGGTCGGGAGTAGTGCCCACCTGGCCGGGAGTAGTGTCCACATGGAGGATGGAATCCACGCGATGTCCACGGAGCGGCCAGCCAGGGGCAGGTGTGGTGGGCGGGGCTCCCTGCAGTTGCTTCCAGGTGGGTGAAACAGAAAGCGATGGCGTACCTTGAGGGGGAGGATGGGGAATGTGGCATTGAGAGTTTAAGGCGTGTGAGGAGATGGCGAGAGTGAATGGATGAGAGCAACGTAGGAGTGTCACATCTGCACACACATGGGGTAATATGTACCGCATGGGAATCTGTGTGTCGAGTTACAATAAATACAAAAGCATTAACAGATGTAAACAAATATAGCACGTACTACAAAGTCATTATCGATAATACTAATACATACTACACATTGCATCATATATGACTGTTTATATATCATCTATGAAAATAGAAGTCGTGCTATTGTGATGAATAAAAAACATGTGTTTGGACATTCAGATGACCAAAATTTACTGCTTAAATATATTTGGTCTTCATCCACAGTTCCTGGCTCACAGGCCCCCAAACTCGCAATTTCCTAAGAGTTGAGTGTGATAAAGGTGTCTTTTGCTAAGGGAATGAGGTGATTTAATTTGCCTCGGCATGGGGCTGGATGCCAGGGAGCCAAGTGATTAGAGAGGATTGGCATTCCTGGTCCTCTCCTTCACCTACCCGCCTCCAGGAAGGGAGGGAGCGGGAGGTGGGTTTGACTGACAACTGACCTCTGCGTCCATTAATCCTGGGTCTGTAGAGAAGCCTCTAAGAAGACACAGAAGAAGAGGTGTTGGGAAACTAGATCACGTAGATCACAATTCTTTGAGTAGAAATTTGGGATTTGCAAGGAAAGAGCAGGCAGCCAAGGGAACCTCACCATCTAGTTGGTGACCACGTGATCTGGGGTGAACAGGCCCCTGGAGAGGGCAGGGATGCTCCCTGCCCCTCCCCCACCTTGTCCTGTACTTCTGGCTGTTCCTGAGTTACAGACCCTTAGAATAAACCATTGTGCTAGTGAATGAAAGGTTCCCCTGAGTTCCATGAGCCATTCTAACAAGTGAATGACCCCAAAGAGGGCACCACTGGGACCTCTTATTTGCAGCCAGGGCGGCAGAAGCACTAGTGACCAGATATCTAGTGACCATCTAGTGACCCTCTGGGCTTTTGACGGGTGTGTGAAGAGGGGCCCATCAATTTCCACGCTTCTCGATGTCACTGAGGTCTTCTTGCAAATGTGGAGGAAGTTATTACTTTTTATGTTTCAAAAATGGGATTTAAAACCCACAGAATCCCTTGGAAGCTTCTTAACAGCTTAGAAAATTGTGTTTCCAAGTGTTAAAGTGTAAGATATGAGAGTTTTTATAGATGTCATGCATTGTTTTTTGGCAATAAAATCACTTAGAGATGGAAATCTTTCCAGATTCCTGTATTCAATATGTTCTCACCATAGTATAGTTTTTGGCAGAAAGTGGTTCCTTGCATACTCATTGTGAAAGGTCCCCTCGGTCCCCAAGGTGCAGGTTGAGTTTGTTTCTTTGTGTTTTAAACCAACACCGAGCCCCCTTTATGCCTCGACTGGCGGGTGCAGGTGGGACGCTTTCTCCCTTTTTTCCTTGCCCACCTCCCTGCTGATAGCTCGCACCGGGCTCAGCAGGCATCTTCCTGAGGGCGTGACCATTTCCATTCGGATTCGTTTGTTTAAAAAGCTAGATCACATAATCTGCCAATTCTTTGAATAAGAATTTGGGATCTGCATGGAAAGAACAGGGAGCCCCAGGAGCCCTCAGCACCTGGCACTTCTCTGGGCCTCAGGTGCCTGATGTGGCCCGGACACCTGCCAGTCTGGCTCCTGCAGTGGGCCCCAGGCTTCCGCAGGTTCCTTCTGCAGCGCCTGAGGGGTCAGGCTCTCCTCCACTAGATGAGGCAAGCCAGTGGACGCTCAATCTTTAAGAACATTCTTGTTCTGTCCTCTCTTTACTTAGACTTCCTGTTCTTAAATTACTGTTCTATTATCTGATCGCTCTCTGGAGTTGTAATTTGATTTAAAAATGTGTATTGTTCTGCTGAGCTGCCACTGTGGCCTCCAAAGCAATTTTACTTTATTTATCTTGCTCCTTCTCTCGTGTCTGGCGAGACTTGGTTTCCCTGGAAGGAAGGACTCAGGATGTGGCCTGCCTCCTGCGCTGCTGACAGGCTTGGCCTAGGTCTCTCCTGGAGTCAGGATTCTGAATGGCAGGTCTTTGGAGGAGGGATGGGATGGGTTGTGAGCCAGTAACAGAGGGCCTGTCAGCCTCTGCACCCCTAAAACACCAGAGGGAAAGGAAAGGGCTTCTCTGGGGATGCACTATTAACCAGAAAGCCCACCCCCGGGGCATTAGTGCCATTTATTGGAAGAACCATCTGGATCTTTGCTGTTTGGTGTGCTGTATGAGTGAGCATGCATTTCTGTGTGTCCATGCAGGTGTACATGTGTGTGCGTACATATGATGTGAATATGATGTGTGTGTATTTATGTGAGTGTGGATGGTGCGTATTTGTATATATCTAGCGGGTACATGTGCATATTTGTACAAATGTGAATAAAGAAGATGTGGTCTATATACACGGTGGAATACTACACAGTCATCAAAAGGTGAAATAGTACCATTTGCATTACATAGATAGAGCTGGATTACACTAAGTGAATTAAAATAGAAGTAAAAAGACAAATACTGGATGATTTCTCTCATATATAGAATTTGGAATATAAAGAAAAGCAAACAAACAAGTAAAACAAAAGCAAACTCTTGGACTCTGGTCACAGAATGGTGGAGGGGAAGGGGGGTGGCGTGAAAGAAGAAGTAGGGATAGATTGGTTGGTGGTGGATGGTGACTGGACCTTGGGAGGTGGACATGGTGTGTGATAAATACAATTGTTCAGGTGAGAAACTGTACACCTGAAATGTATACAGTGTTGTCAACGAAGATGACCTCAGTATAATACTTGAATGAATAGGCTCACCAATCTGTTGGGGCCACAGTTTACAACGCATGGAAACACTGCCACCTGGTGGTATAAGGCAGACTTTCATTAATGTGTTTTAGAGCGTTTTCTGTGCTTTATCTTATATATGATACAAGACCATTTATATAATCTTCTGTGATAGCAATAACATTGGGGACCTGGACACATCCCTTTATATGAGCTTGGAGGAAGGAGCAGATGAATGAGTGAGGTAAGTGGAGAGAAGGAGCGCTTGGCTGCCCAAGTGGTCAGGTATCTAGCATTTTCTATGGCAGAAGGGTCAAATCTGGGGGCCTGGAATACAAGGTCCAGGGTACTGTGATGCCCTCCCCCTTCCCCAGCCATGCATTCTGAAACATGAACACACTGAACTTCTCTCCGGGCACAAGATAGTGACCATATGAACTCTAGGTTGTGCATCTTTATTTCATCCCCAAGCTCCTTTTCTATTACCATCTAGGATCTCACAAAACACCCCCAACAAGAAGACTAGTCAGAGGACCAAATCAGCCCCTTCCTACCTCTCCTCTGAAGAGCCATCCTGTGATAGTTTAATAATCCTTGAAAGACAGCGTCCTGTGGTTGGGACACGGGTAACTGGGTGGTTGCCGAGAGGATGCTTAGAGCAGACAAACTTGGGGTTTAAGACCAGTCCTGGAAAAGAAATTTCCAGGGGATTCTAGAACTCTGCTCACAGACAACAGCTCTGCTGCTTGCTCTGGAGACTAGAGTTAGAGGGTTGCCATCATCCCCTCCCCCTCAAGTCCTGCCGCAGAATGGGGAACAGACATTGTCCTTTAATTCTGGATGAGCACCCCACTCCTAAGCCTTTATTCTTTTCCCCACCTCATTTCTCTCACTGAATACTACCTCCAGGAAATCACTCCACAGTAGGACAAGGAGCCAGCCCTCTTTTACTTTTCCATTCCATTGAGGACCTGCGTCCTAGTTTATCTAACCCGCTTCTAACTTACTCAGGGAACTCAAGATCCTTCTAGATGGACATTTGGGTCATCACCTGCCTTTTGATATTAAAAACAGCACCTCTGCAACTGGCCTGGAGCAGGTGTCTCCACTGTATTTGCAGCTTGTCTTTGGGAAAGTTTCTAGAAGAGCGAGGGCTAGATCTATGTGTCTGAAACGGAGCCTTTATTAGGGCATGAAACAAGCCAACTTGGCTATTTATTAGGCACTTACTAAGGCGTCCTCCTATCTTATTTCTAGTGCTAGTGGCTGGCTTTGATCATTAAACAGCATTAAGACAACTGCAGTTTGAAATGATTTCAATGAAAAATATTCAGGCTGGCCCACAGGTGGAAGAATTGAGGCTAGAGTGCCACCTGCTGGCAAGACTTGTCCCTCAAGTCCTGTAAAAACGGAAAGTCCAAACTGCCTTGTGCTCAGGACTTACATTTCCCTCTGCAGAAAGTCCACTCTGGGCTCACTCCTGGCCGGCCAGGACTCTGATCTCTGCCTCACATCACTTCCAAATACAACCAGCAAGGACCACCCCCTTCCTGGACATTCTGGACAGGTTTGGATTCCATTTATGTGGGCATTGTGGAGGCATGCCAGCCTGCCTGATACAATTAGGCGCATCATAAATTCTATGACATTACCACCCACCATCTGGAAGGGGGTGTCACCCCCTGATTTAGAGCTTTTGGTAGCAAATCTTTGCTTCAAATTCCTGAAGGTTGATCACCTGCTGAAACCCCCTTCAGGTGAAGGTGAGCTGAAAGGAGCGCTTACTGCCTGGGATGTTTGACTTGCTCTGCTAATGAGTCGACCAGCATTTCAAAGGGTTTGTGAAGGGGAGGAGAGGGGCACAGTGGAAGAAAACAGGAACTTGGACCTCTCAGAGCCTCTGGGTACCAGGGAGGGATCAGGTGATTGATTCATTCAAAAGCTTCCCTGTAGAATAAATGCATTTCACAGGTAACTCCGGGAACAAAACAGGTTCACTGAAACCAGATCGCTGCTGGCTTCAGGAAAGATTAAAGGGGAGGCAGGGCCTTTCTAAAGTAATGGGGAGCACATCAGCCGTGTAAATTTCACGGGCGGGGAGCATTCGTAAGAAAGGTCATCAGAAAAATCGTTTGCAAATTTAGTCCAGAAAGGATAGACCTTTACAAATCTGAATTGCTAACCTCTCTCTAAAAAATCACTTAAATACTATTTTTGGATCAGCAATCAAAGTATAGGATTCCAAAGTTAAAGGCACACTACAAAAGTCTCCACAGAGACCCCCCTTCCCCTGCTCCACCCCAGGTAACCATTTAAATTAATTTTTTAATTGACTCTTCCAGCATTGTTTAGGTCAATAAAAGCTATTCCATATTGTTATTTGAGTCTCCCAGCGGCCCTGGCTGAGTAGCTACAGCGGTGCTGAGAATGTGGGAGAGGAAAGGGGAGAAGACTGGATGAATATAACACCCCATGCCCAGGAACTGGCACCTTTAATCCGGGCTCCTTGTCCCCCAGGGGCAGCGGAGTCAGCTCACTGTACAGAGGGGGGCTCCTGACCAAAGTGGGGTGTTCCCAGCTAAGGGAAGCAGGCTCCAGGCAGTGGGCAGGAGGGAGGGGGCTAGAAATGTTCATTTGCTTCTGGCAAAGTCTACATTTGTCAGAAGCTGGAAAAGTTCCTGAAAGGAAGGAGTTGAATCTGGGGACAGTGGAAACCTTTGTTCAAAACCATCTTTTTAAGCACTGGAATAAATGAACCCTCTCCTCCATTCAGTCACCCATTCCAGAGCCCATCCCAGCCAACAGTCACTGACTAGCAAAAACAACCCCCGTGTATTCCCAGCGTCCCAGCGTGATGCAGGGAGAGCACAGCAGGTCTCCGCCTGCCCCACCGGACCAGCACCCCTCACTCTTGCATTTTTAACAAGATTGTTTAACACGTTTGTCTTCCTGCAGTCTAAGGAAAAGAAAGAACATTCTTAACACTTTGCTCCGCTCACCGATTCACATGTTCATCTAGTCTCTGATTTTTCACGCCACGGTGGATTTATTTGGAACTATTAGGAGCTATTTCTTTGATCATACTCAGTCTAGAAGCTTTAATCTCTATGCATTTAAAATTTCATTAAAATACATCTGGTAGTTCAGGAGCTGTGTGTGTTTTATTGAATGCTTCTACCATTCATGCGGTGGCACAGAAAATGGCCGGCACAAGAAGTGTTAAGAAGACGAAATGGGAATTAAGCCTCAGGGCATTAGCAAAGCAGGGGTGGTGCCCGCCCCAGACAGCCTCGCCAGATCTCCAGATGCCCACACCAAAAGGCCATGCCCACCCTGCCTGTGTCCCCTCTGCAGACCCTCACCCAGCTCCCTGTTGTGTGACTCCCTTGTACAAACACCCCGTCCTCTGCCGAAGAGCAGGACCGGAGGCTTCGCACACACGAGTCTGCTGCCTCCTCAGTCTGTCGACCAATCAAACCACTTTCCTTCTCCCCAAACTCTGTTTCCTTTTATTGGCTGAGGGAAACTGAGGCCGGTGTTCAGTATCATGACAATATACTAGTAATTTTTAATCACCTATTTCTGTATAAATATGTCATTCATAAAGATTTTACGTATTAGAGAATGTTCCACTGCAAAACACACGCTATGTGCACCGATGCGGATCTACTCGTTATGTGCAGTATAGACTCTCACATGGAAAGAGCGCTCGCGGGAAAAAATGTTTCAGCGTGGAATCGCATTTTCCCCCTTCTGCCCTGGGTGCCCCCCTGGGGGACCACCGCCCCACTGCCCGGTCCTGGAGGTGGGGTTCTGGGCCGGCTGGGAGAGTTCACTTCATGTCAGACATGCTTCCCTAGGGGCGGCACAGGGAGACTGCAGGGAGGAAGGGGAGGGGGAGGGGGGTGCCGAAGAGCTTCCAGGGGAGCAGCACTCTCCACACCGTGTGCAGAGACGCCCGCCTGGGCCTCGTGCCCTCTCAGACCAGGCACCTGGGGCTCCCAGGCAGGTGAGCTGCCAGGTGGCTGGAGCAGGGTGTGACCCCGAAGGCTTGACCCGCTCTGGGGGTGGGGAGCTGAGGCCGGGACGTGGAGCCTGGGAGAGGGAAAGCTAGTTTATTTTATTCTGCTATTTTAATTTTTTTTAATTGGACTATTTTTAAAGAATCGTTTTACTGCTTTTACTTTTGCAAATTCAGCCACTTGGGAGGGTTACGTCCCCACTGCCTTGTCCCGGGGAAGTGTGCTTGGCTTCAGTGCGGGGTTTCTCCAGGGGGCACCGCGGCATCTGGGGCAGGACCCTGGTGTGGTCTGGGGCTGCCCAGGGCCTGGTAGGCGTTTCCACCACCCCAGTGTTGACCCACTAGATGTGGGCGGCCCCCCAAGCTGTGGCAGCTGAACATGGCTCCAGCTTTGGCCAATGTCGGGGGGAGTACAAAATTGCCCCTGGTTGGAGACCTCTGGGGGGAAATCAGCCCCCGACTTGGGTGGCCCTTTGCGCAAACACGTCCCCAGCACCGCATCACTATGGCCCTTGGGTGCTGAGCCCAGCTGAGGTCTTAGGGTGCTGCATTTCCAGACAGGAGCCCTCCCGTCTCCAGCAGCTTAAGTCCATAGTGTGAGGACGGTGCCCCCGGCCTTCCCGGCCCCCCGGCGCCTGCCGGACTCAGCCACACACCTGCCCGGGGTGCCCACCCCTTCCTCCTGCCCCCAGCCAGCAGCTCAGGGAGCCTCAGTGCTGCCCGATGTTAGGCCGCAATGCCTAACCCTTGCCCGCTCCTCTAGGGCTGCCAGCCCTTCTCCACCTGCCCCGGGTCCTGACCGCCGGTGCCCACCCACCCTTTGCTCCGCAGGAAGGACTGTGACCCCCAGGCGCTGCTTCCGCTGCGCTCTTCCTCCAGCTCCTTCCGCCCCCACTGCCGCCATCGCCGGTCCTCGGACCAGCTGTCCGTCTGCAGGAGCACTTCAGGCCTCTCGGGTCCAGGCGGGCTCGGGCACCCACAGGCTGCCAGACACGGGGCCTCTTCCTAGCAGAATGTGCACTGCCCCCCGCAGCCCCTCCCCAAGGCCCAGCTGGGTGTCCGGAGCCGCCCAGGAACGGCTCCATTAGGGCACTAGAGCAATGGCTGTGGGGGGTGGGGGGGCTCCTGCACTGCAGTGGGGACCCCAGCAGGCCCAGCTGGGCGCTTGCTCGGGGAGCTGGTCGGACACCAGCGCCTCTGATGTGCGCATGCGCAGCTCCAGGCTCAGCCAGAGTGCCCAGGCCTGGGCGGGTCTGCGGCCTCCACCGGGTGCCTTGGGGTCGTCCCGGCCCTGTCTGCTCCAGGGTCTCCTCGGCGTTGGTGTGCGGGGGTCTTTCCCCAGGGGTCTGGGAGACTCGTGAGTTAGCGTGTGTTCTGTGCCGCAGCAGTGCCCGGCAGCCCCGGGTTAGAAGTGCTGCTGGAGCTTCTGCATTCTTCGCCGAATTTACTCACACTAAGAGGATTAGAGATTTGGGTGGAGGGAGGTTGCAGATGACTGGGAGGAGAGGGGAGGCTGGGCGTCCTGTGTGGCTGTAAGAGGAAGCCAAGAGCCTGCCATTCTCAAGAACAACACTGGGACCTTGGAAAGGAATGCAGGAGCGGGTGGAAGATTCCAGAAATGCGCTCACTTTTAAAGAATCTGTGGTAGGTTCAGTTTGAGTCCAGGAAAGGAGAATCCAGCCCCCTTTCTTCTTTCCTCCCTTATTTGACCTTTTCCCAGGACCCACGTGAGAGAGCCTCTCTGGGCCTCTCATCACCGTTTATCATGTTTCCACGAGAAAAACGTGCTTCAAGTTCCCACCTTCCCACCTGTCAACACATCCACTGGGAAAGATGCGCCGGCCAGTCCTAGGAAACTGTGGTGCTTCTTATCAAGCGTGTGGCTGAATGGAAAAATTAAGCCTGCCACAGGGGCATCTCGAACTCTCCACCTTTATGCCATCGGGCAGAAAACCAGCCCCTGGTTTCTCCATTCACAGCTGGGGGCAAGGCTGGGATTTAAGAGTTATCGGGGCGGTGGCTTCAGACTTCGGAACAAAGTCAAGACTGGGCAGGGCAAGGGCAGGACATTTTATTCATGGAATTGAGGTGACCCTAGCTCCCAGTGCTGCCTGTATTCTGGAAGTGCAACCTCACAAGCCCTCACGTGGCTGGTGGCTCACGCCGCCCACACCAGCGTGCCAGGGACGCTCCTCTACCGCTGACCGCTGACTGCTGACCACTGGGCCTTCCTCCCCCGCCTGAACTCGGCGCTGCAGCCAGAAGCCCGTGGTTTGCTCTGGCTGGGCTTTGGCTGGTCCTCTGCTTAGTTGCCTTGTGTCCCGCATATAGCGAGGTCACCTGGAATTGGTCTTTCTTCTAGGGCACCATCCCCTCCCGTTCCATCCCACACATGGACAGATCTTACCTTTTCCCCTGCAGCTGAGCGGCGCTCCGCTGTGTCAGCAGCCCGTCTTCTGAGGCCCCTGCTCTGTCCTGGGGCTCTCAGGTCTTCCCAGGCTGCGGCCGCGGTGAGCAGCTCTGAGCAGCGCTGCGTGGGCAAAGGAGAGCAGACAGCCCTTCACATTTGTGCCTTTGCTGTCTCTGGCAGATGCTTAGGCGTGAAATTCCTGAGTCAACTGGTGCGTCTGTTTGTAATGTTTTGAGGCCCCTCCACACCATTTTGCACGGGGGCTGCGTTCTCACCCACGCTGGACCAGGTGAGGGTTGTTTCCTTGATTCTTGACCTTGGTTCGTTAACCTTTGATTATCTGAGTCCTTGCAGTTGAGAATGCAAAGGAAATGATCAGATTACTTGGACCTGGTGTATTATCTTGGTTATTTAAACAGCCAAGCCAGGCAGGAGGCAGACGGCAAATATTTGTTTGACCCATGCGGGGCTGGACGAGGCAAGGGCAGCAGCCGCGTGGGGAGAAGTTCCGAGGGTTACGGTGCTGTCAGAGGGACCCCAGCTCTGTCACTGTCCTCAGTCCGCCTGGGATCCCCGTGATGGGCCTTGTTGGCTTTGGAACACTCTCAGACTCAGCAGGTGGGGGAGGCAGGAGACAGGGGGCTAAATTGCTTTGTATAGCAAATGAATAGGGGCTTGGGGGCTGCGTGTGAGCAAGCTAAGGGGGGAATTCAGGACAGGATGGAGAGGGAGTGAGGCCCTGTCACACTTAGAAGGTTTAGCCGGGGAAAATTCAGGAGCTAGGAGGGGCCTAAAGCCCAGAAGAATCTTATATATCTACTAACCCACATCCTGGCATTTTTTCTCCTCTGTGGTCCTGATGTAACAACTCCCACCCCACTGCTCACTACTAAACTTAAATCTCTCCTCTCCCTCTCTCTGATTTTCCCTAGTCAGTAATGGGGCCAAACATAACTTCTCATCAATTTTTTATGGCTGCAGAGCTGGAAGAATTCAGCGTTTAGTCTCTGTGAACATGTGAGCTACTGACCTAAAAACCAAACCACTCGTTTTCTTTAAATTCAGGAGATATTTTCACCTAAGTCCTTCATAAGAAAATATTTTGCCTCTCTCTTTGCCCCCGCCCCCACCCCGCTGTCCCCTACATCCCCTGTCCCTTATCCCCGCATGTAAAGTCAGCACCTCCCCACCGTCAGCCACACGCCCACCACACCCAGACAGGACAGTCCTGTGCTTTGCACCGCTGGCCCCAGCAAGCTTTCAATTTCTAAAGTGAGTGTGGACAACTAATTATATCTTGACACTGCCAGTTACTTTCAGTGAGTTTGATATGCTTGAAAAGCCAAGGAAAAGAGGATGGGCTTACTGGGCTGAGAGAGGAGAGATGGAGAGAGCCAAAGGCAGATGGAGGTGGCTGGGATCCCTGGACACCAGGTGAGAAGAAGCCCAAGCCCTGGGCAGCCGTCACCTCTGTCTGGGGCCTCCATGCCACTTACAAGTCTTTAGGGAGAGCTGGAAGACAGAGGAGCTTTAGGCAACGAGAACATGGATTACCTTCGTAGCATATAAGGTAAATGCACAGACACTGAAATACAAAAGTTCTATCAGTCCCTGAAAATCTCCTGTGCTACTTTTAGGGATTGCTGTCCCCATTCCCCACCCCCAGCCAAACTCTGAGCTGTTTTCTGTCTGTATGGCTTTGGCTTGGAAACTGTCATATGAATGAGATCGTACTGAAGATAGCCTTTGGTGGCTGGCCCCTTCTATTGTTCATATGCCTTTGAGAACCACCCATGTGGCTACAGGAATCACCAGCTAGGTCCTTTCACTACTGCTTAGTCATCCACTGTACGGACGTACCACGGCTTGTTTATCCATCCCCACATTTAGGTCCTTATAATTTTGACAAATTTATATGCTTGTGTAATGCAGTCTTCTTGAGGTAGACATGGAGGTTCCATTTAAAATGCCACTGAGAAATAAATTCTAGATTACATACTCTTAACCTTTTCTGACTACCCTTTTGTTAATTTGGTGAACTCTTCTCTGAATGATGTTTTCCATGGGTCAAATAAAATGCTCAGGCCCTCAAGGGAAGCCAATTATACGGAAATCCAGTTATCAAATGTTAAGAAGAAAGGGGTGGCATAGTCATAAATATATTACTTTATGAACATCAAATAAAATCCAGAGGTGGGTCTAATGACTGAGAAAATGTCAAAGTGGTGATGTTTATGCCCTCCTGAGATAACTCCCTTCTGGAATGAGATATAAAAATACTTGTGTTTTTTACTGGGGACAAAATCACAGCTACGATAATTGCTGTTGTCACTTCTGCTCCTTCATTCACAAAGGAAGGAAATGCCAAACTGCAGTTTGAGGTTGGCTAGGTAAGAGCCTGCTTTCCCCAGGAGCCTCCTGAGTCCCCTCCAGGTGCCCTTTGGCCCTCAGCGATGAGGCCTTGCCTAATGACATCATCCAGCTTACTTTGTCGCTGTGACCTTAAAAAGGTTCGACTTCTTTTTGCTGACTTTCCTACCCATGGAGGTCGAGTCGGGTTCTTTGCTGACTCATAGCTGAGGATTTGGGCATCACCTACCGATTTCTAGCAGACACCTGATCCCTGCTCATTCCTGTGACTTCAGAGACTGCTCAGCTTACAGCCGGCAAGGGCCCTGCCTTCCATTCCCACGCAGGGAATTTCTACAGAACCCAGAGTCCTCAGGTAGACGGAACACCTGCCTTCAGGTAGATGAAACACCCAGGAGCACTGCACCTGAGTGCAGGGCAGCGAGCACATCCTGGAAGCAAAAGCGAGAGAAACATCGAGGAGGGTTCTGCAGGGAGGAGGAAAATCCCACCTGTTATCTGTGAGCTCTGGGATTCTGCTGAAACCCGATTCAATTTGATTCTGGGAAAATTCAACTTCCTGCTTTGAAGACAGGCTTATAAAACAGCTTTCAAGATTTGCGTGTATCAAATGCTTCTGCCCTCACCCAACGTGGTTTTTTTCCAGATGTCGTGATTATAAGCACACCCGACACACAGACCTGCCTTCAAACCACGAAGATTTAGAAAGAGTAAATAAGTCCACAGAGAATATAGATCTTGGCCAAATAGGGCTGCTTTCAAGTCTATCACTTCACCCTTCTCACTTCTCTAGAAAACAGGCCTTTCTGCTCTTCTCACCTCCTGCCTGGATGGCCTTTATGCCTGCCAAGCTCTGTCCACTCCTTCCCAAAGGTCCCGCAACAGGAACACACCTCAGTGAAGCTTCTCCCCAAAAGCCCCAGGTGGGCTACTGAGGGAACTGTCAGAGATTCTCTGAAAAATTGGTTTCACACTTGGGTGCCTTAATTTTTAATGTGTGAAAAGCTCTTATTTCTTGAGTAGAGTGAGAAAGGATGCAATGCTCAAATACTCTTAGAGTGGCAGCTCATTGACCCAAGTTCACCTGACAGTGTCAATGTTGAACTTGGAGCCTTCTTTACAAATGGGGCAGAGCCGGGGCCCTGGGGGAAAGACAGGGGGGGTGGGGAGACGATGGGGGAGGGGTGGGAGAGGGGAATGGTGGAGCAGAGGCTCCAGGGCCTCCCTCTGACCTCTGGATCAATGTTTCTGGAGGCAGGCCAAGGGCCCCTCATTCTCAGTCCTCCCTTCTGACATACGGCAGCATGGGACACCACAACTTTCCTTTCAAGTTCCCCTTAATGGATTTGCTCACACAGATTGTTCAGTCCCACAAAACCTCCCAACAGTACAGGAAGAGAAACCATGACATTTCACAGACGCTGAGTGCAAGAGCAAGAGGGAGAAGGAAGGGCTGGGTCTTCCTTTCAACTCTGTTTAAAGTGAATCCTGTGTGTTAGGAAACTTCGTGTGTGACATCTGTGAAATGCACGGACTGAAGCGTGAAATGGAATTTATAAAAAAGCTGTCTTTCACTTACAAATGCGGTCAGGAGACTTCCAGAGGCGCATCATCTGCCCTTGATGGGTGTCCTCCTCTCTCCCTCCCCATCTATCCCTTCTCTCTGACAGTCTCCCTCCCTTTCCCCGCCTTGCCATTTCCCCTACCCCCCTTTTCTAAGAGAAGCTGCCACCTACATCTCAGCAGAGAAGCCAGTCTGAGTTCTAACTTAGAAGAAATAAAAAGTAGCAGCAGCCAGCCCACCCTAGGGGACGCAGTCTGGGGGTGCTGGATAGCACCCCAACCTCAGGCTCTTGGGGCGGCTTGGACTCCAGGCAGAGGCTGAGTGTGCAGCCTGCAGGGGATGCTGGGGGAACTGGCATCAGAGCTCCCTGCAGAGGGGAGGGGATCCCTGCTTGAGCATCTGCCTTGGGCGGAGGTGGGAGTGGAACAGGTTCTCACCCCTTTGGCATGAGGAAACTTCTGGGATTCTGGGGCAAATCAAATGAGGGGGAGGCCCAAGAGGAAGCTATCAACTTCCTCCTAAGGAGGCCAATGACTCCTTGAAAAGAGAAGGAAAAGAGGCGAGTGAGTTTCAATCTTGACATTGTGCGGACTGTTTACCAACTAAGCGGCTAGTACACCTCCACCTGGGCGCGAGCTGCAGAGCGACTTTGCTGGTGAAAAGGTGCTGAGTTGACTGGTTGGATGGGTGGGAGTGATACCGGGCAAAAGGGGCTTCAAAACTGGCCAAAGGCATTGCCCAAATTGCTTACCAGTCACTATCTTAGTTCTGCACAACTGCAAGACTACTCAGGCTTAGGGAAGAATAACAACGGGATTTACTTGACAAACAGGGAAAATCAAAGAGTTACTGAAGTCAAAATATGGCCGTTTAACTTACTTAAAGCAATGTCCAGTCCTTTCAGTCCCAAAAAAACAACAAAGGTGGCGTCTTTTCGCCACTGGGAATGTGGAGCTCCTCTTCCAAACAATAGGCCACATGTCGAAGATGGCATCTTCCTGCCTCTGCAGACACGTAGCAACCAGACTGTAGGCCAGGTTCCAACTCACAAAGACGACACAAGACACAACTAGAGATGCTCCCGGAGCTGCCATGGGGCCCCAGCACAGCACCAGGCCAACAACACTAAAAACAGCAACTACAGCGGCCAGACGGCCCCACAGACTGCACTCACGCATTTTAGGAAGGCATCCGCTTCGGGCCTCTACCTTCTTTCTTTGGCTGCAGTAAAAACAAACCCGGGAGCAGTTTCCGTCACTTGGCTACTTGCAAAGCCTCCAAAGTTCTTAGTCCCAAAGTCACTGAAGATTCTAAAAAATGCTTAGCCCAAAACTCTATAACCTGGTGGCTCAAAAACTCTGGCATCTGATTTCCAAACTCTCAATCTTGGTGGCTACATTTCCCGCTGCTGCTTCTTTTCCTACATCACGGCGGCTCCTTCTTCCCTTCCTACATTATGGCGACTGACTCTCCTTCTCCTTCAGTCCCTTTTATTTCTCATCAGAGTCTCTACCCCAAAGTGCAAAACCTTTTAGCATTTTTCCCTGGGGCTACCTGTCCTCATCAGCAACTATCTGACTTTAGTCTCAGCCCCATTACAGGAGGGCCTCTGCTCCCTAAGAAATCATCTTGGCTGGGCAAATAATCTCACAACATCCAGTGGGTTTAGGAGGCTGATTAAGCCAATTCAGCCCAACAAATCAGCCACACACAGTCACGCCGTTAAAGGGGGGCCTAGAAGCAGGGAGGAGAGTGAGGACGTTGTGTGGTCCAGGCTAGAGCTCGGGTGGTCGGGAGGTCAGGCTATAAAGGTGAATCCAACTCACTCTTTCGTTGGTGTGTAGAGAATAATGTTCTTTGGGGTTCATGCACCCCACTTGACCTCTGTTAACCCAGAGACGCTGCCTGCAGGAATGTTTCCCCTAAGTGAGGAGACATCCTTCCGGTGATGGTGGAGATCAGTATTCGAGGCAGCTGTAGAAAGTTCCCTCGCATCCTGAATTAGTGATGATGGAGTCATTGGTCCTTGGAGGAACACAGATAGGTTTCTAGGGACCTCTGCTTGCAACATTTTCTTACACTGATTAGCACATAACCTTGCTTTCGGTGTGGTTCTATCTTAACACACATCATTTTTGATATGTAGTTTTTGATACGGATGTTTTTGATATGTACATAGAACTCACGGCTGTCAGTGCTATTACTTCTGCTGTTAGCATGAGACCCAGGAGTCTCCAGGGTCCCCCAAGTAAACAGGGTGCAGCTCTAAAGCAGGATGTTGCCATCTGTTGCCTATAGACAAAGGAAGTAGACTCTTGGTGTGCTAGATCTTTTATAGAATTTGTGTGCAGAGAAAGAGAAGGATAGGTCTAATAAAAGTTTCCCAGTAGAACACCCCAAATCCCATCCCCTCGTGGCGAATGCCCAGCCAAAGAGCTATTGGCCCAAAATGGGGCTGCTGAAGGCCAAAAGCTTGGCTGTGTCTAGGGCACCTTCTGGGAGGGAACAGCGAGAAGGTGAGGCAGGGCTCAGAAGCTGGGGCAGCAGGAGAGCCCAAAGGGGAGAAGGGCTGCCGCTATCAGCCTCCCCACGTGTCTCTCCTCCGGAGTCTCCTTCCAAGTCCCCTGGGTGTAATGCAAAGCCAAGAACCAGAGTCCCCAAGAGCCCACTGGGTCTCTGTCCAGAGCTCCCCTGGGGCTAAGCTCTGTCTGGATTCCAGCAGCGGGTCCGAGGCGGTTCCATGTAAGGGGTTGGGGGGTGGGACAAGGCTCCACCCCTAAGGACCCTTAAGAGAAACGCATTGAACTCCAGGATTCCCTCTGGCTCTTGGAGCCTATCTTGTGCTTAGAACACTGCATTCTAGGGCCTCCCTGGTGGCGCAACGGGTTAAATCTAAGCCTATGAAGCTATCCGCAGCCACTGCAGCACGAGTTCGGACTCGAACATGCTATTCCGGCCCTTCCACAGCAAATCCCCAACAAAATGCACATTGAAAAGCCTGGCGCTGCTCGTGGCACCTGCAGCATGAGGGCCTGGCTGAGCAGAGGGGAGAGCCCGCTCAGCCTCAGCGGGGCACCCAGCAGTCAGCTCTGTGCGGGTCTGCAAATGCCTGCAAACGACCCCAGGAGCCCCACGAAAGGCAAATGGACTGCAGCTAGATACAACATTTGCAAGCGCAGATTTTCCCAAGCATTTGGGTCCTCAGAAGACAGGAAGCCCAGCCTTTCTGGTTGCTGCGAGGCCGGCCTGGGCCATGGAGGAGACTAGGGCGCAGAGGGTTCAGCCACCTCCCCACGTTGTCTAGCCGGTGAGAAGGAAGCCAGGATTGCCCCCATCCTGTCCTGGTGCGGCAGGAGCCCCACCAGCTGCTTCTTCTCTGATACCTTAAGAATGTCGGGCACTGTAGGGACCTCCACATTACTTGGAGTTTTAAAATTCCTGTGTCAAGAACAGACATCTGGTCCTTCCAGAACATCTGCTGTTTTGAGGGCTGCACTGCAGGTTTGATGAAGCCACTGGTGCGTCTGTCTCATCGCTGCTCCTCATGGGGAGGACTGTGCACTAGCTAAAGAACAGGACTTCGAAACCCGGGGGGCTACCTGCAGACCCCATTTTCAAGAAGAAAAAAGAAACACCCCAAAAAGAAAAGCTTATTCAAAACAGAAAAGAACGTAGCAGCCGGCTGGCAGAGAGAGGGGTGGAATTAGGGCAGCTGTCCTCCTGGTGAGCTTGATGCAGGCTTAAGGGGGGCAATTTGATCCACCAAGAGGGTGGCAGGCAGGTCCCAAAATAGAGTCCATGCAAAGTGGAGTGATAATTCATAAGGAGAGCTGGTTTTCGTTATTCACGGCAGTTACAGAAAGTCACCGCGAATGCTGAATTAGTGGACAGGGAATAAGTGTCCCTGGAGAAATGCAGTGTTAGAGCCCTGGGGGAGGGCGAATGGTGGATGTTCATCACAGGAAACAAAGTTCATTTGGAAGATGAATAATATCTGGGGCTCTGATGTCCAGCAAGGTGATAATGGTTAGTGATACCGTGTTGTATCACTGCTAAGACAGCAGATCTTAAGCGTTCTCATCACACACACAGAGGGTCACTGAGAGAATGCAAGTGGTGAATGGTATTTTGGCAATCATTTTACGACATATTTGTCTTTCATCCATCATGTTGTCATCACCTTAAAGCCAGGCAATGTTATGGCCAATTATAGCTTAGTAAAGCTGGGGGAAAAAGGGGTGAACAAAACCCTATTTCCTGGCTGTCGGGGATATTTATTATGATTGTTACTTTACACAAGGCCTGAAAGGTCCTATCATTGTGGGAAATATTTCAGAAACTACATATTAAAGAATCAGCTTTCCACAACTCGTTGCCATTGAATCCAGTGCAATTCTGTGTCACTTTACTGCCCTTTACTCCAGGACAGGGACCATTTTCTGGGTTGTTCAGAACCCAGAAATATTTAAAATATTTAAAATATTTAAAATAAGAGCTTGGGTGCAAGAATCCTCTTTATATGGCAAAATCACAACTTCCTATTTGCAAGTGGGAGGTAGAGGAAACAGCTTTAAGGTCCCTCACGTTGCAACGAAGAGAGTCTGAGCTATGTGTAGAAGCTGACTGGGAGCGCGCAGGGGCTGGTCCTGCAGCTGACACCTGCCTGGGGAGAGACAGGTGAAAGTTCAGGTTCTACACAGGGACAAGGATCTTTGAAGAATCCGAGGGTCTGAGCTCCCAGAGGTGCCTCTCTATTCATCATCTTTTTCCAGACTCCATCAAGAAGGATTCCGCTCCCTGCCATTCCCCAGAAGCCAACTTTAAGTGAACAAGAACTGTGATATTGCCTGCAGCACCCACACCCACAGGAGAATGTTATTAGAACTAATTCAGACTATTGTGAAAAAGTAGACAGAGAGGTCGCTGTGCCTGGTCAGTTTCTACTTGACAGGGCAGTGCTTTGTCTGCAAGACAACTGTTATAATAGATAGGAAATTGCTGTGTACAGTTGTTAGGTCTCAGCAGGGAAGCCATGATGGCCTCTCAGTCACCTGAGCAGGGAGCAACTTAAAGAAAAACAACTTCCCGACACTCTGGTGCCCACCCCCTCACCACCCTTGCCAGAACACTAGAAAGCCCAGTCCAGATAGCCCAGTCTGATAAGCCCCCCAGACCTCGAGGAAAAGCAGCTCTTTTCGAATAACTGAAGAACCTTCGCAGCCCCCCTGGGCTAAACGCCGCCCTATGTAAGTTCCCCTCACTTGACTCAGGGCAAGACTTTAGTGACCTCACCCTATGGGGTCCATAAACTTCTCCCGGGATCAAGGGCCTCTCTGGTGGCGCAGAGGTCGGCAGCGGTGATGCGAGTTCAACGCCAGCGGCCAGGGAGAATCCCACATGGTGGGGCAGACCTCTCCTGCCTCGCCCGCTGCTCCCCTCAGCAGTGTATTTCTGATCTGCCTGTTCTGCTACCCACTCTGTCTCTGGTGAACCCTCTCGCCGCCCCACACCTATGGCCTGTACCCCAGCTTGTATGCATAAATAAATAAATCTTTAAAAAAAAAAAAGACTTGCTTCAAGTCAGTTGGCCTGCTTGTCCTCTCTTTTTCACCTGCATCTATCTTTCAACAATAAAATTTAACTTACTCTTCCTGAAGTTTTCATGTAGGGGTTTCTTCCCCAATAATACTGTGCCAATTCCTAAGTAAATATAGTGAAATAAAACCAAATCTTTTTTCCCCCAATGCGCAGAGTCATGTTTGCTGTTGAGATTTTTGTTAATAAAGTATGATGTGCTAGACTTACTGGGATGTTTCTCTTTCTTCTCTTCCAGCCCTCCTTTTACCCCCTCCCTCTGTCCCTCAAGCTCCCTTTCTCTCTCCCTCCCTCCTTTCCTTCCCCCCTCTTCTTCCTTTCAATCAATCTGTCATTTTCTTGGTTCATTTCAAATGAGGAAGTAAGTGCTGATAACTGAAAACTGAAGAATTTAAGTATGCTTTGCTTTTAACTTGAGCATTTTGTTTTCATGAAGACACCTATTTCAGTCTGATTATGCTGTTTCCAATGTGTGCTGGACTAAGACACCAGAAAATGTGTTTGATGGAGATAGAAGGAAGTTACGGGCTCTGAATGTGCGCCTCAGGATTCCTCTTTGAGGAAGACACTCACATATTAAGAGGCAAACTTGGCTGCCTTGTTTTGGGCTCTGGGAGCCCTTTTTACTGACTTCTAGATTCAGAGCTTTGTTCCGCTCTGATTAGTGACTTCCAAATATGTGAAATGCTAGGTCACAGATTACAGAATTCCAGCGCTGAAGGAGGCAACCCAAACATCATCTAAGTCCTCATTCAAGGGGGTGCCCCATGAAGTGGAAAGACTCCCCAAGTTCACACAGGCATCTCCAGGATGTGGCAAAGAGACTCACACCAGGCAGCCCCCACCCCACCCCATTTATACCTCCTTCTGGTCCAGTCAGATTAGATTCAAACAAATATACAAGAAAAACCCAGCTGTTTGTAAAATGTTGGGGTGTAAAAATCCTGACTTGTGATTTGATTTTAAATGTGCTGAATAAATAAACTAAAAAGTGATAAACACCTGACCCCAAGTTTTAGAGAAATGAGCCCTTCACACTAACATGAAAGGATGGACGTCTCCTCTGTCCATGGCAGCAGTACCCACCACAGCCAGGTCACAGCGCCAACTGAGTTCCCAACCACAGTGACTGGAATGGAGGAGAGAGAACTCCATTATCTAACTCAAGGGTAAAATCAGATGAGGAAGTGGGGGTAGAAGGAATTAACATAACCATGAGGACAGTCCCTGGGCACCAGCACCCGAATTACAAAGCATAGGGGGGAGCTAGATGCAGTCTAGGGGCAAAGGTATGGAGATCGAGCCCATTGTAGAATCTCCCGTCTCTTTTCTAATTCTAGTTAGCCAGCAAACGGGAACCTTCCTGGAAGGTGAGCCCCACCCGACAGAAATAAGAGGATAAAAGCCCGACCTGCCCCCACAAAGGGGCAGCCCTTTCTGACCGCTGGTCTCTGTGCAAGTGTCCTATACTTCTTTGTCCCTTTTCCTAATAAACCTGTTCTTTACAACTGACTCTTTGCCTCATAGAGAAACTCGCCGCGTGCCGCCAAAGGGAGCTCTGGGGAAACCTTTCCAGAGTGAACCCAAGGACCCCATTCCACTCTCAAATCCATCGACTCTAAAAAACGACATCAACTGGATAAGAAATTATGGAATACAAATGCTCAACAGACTACTGCTCAGCTATTTAAAAAAATAAAATAGTGCCTTTTATAACAAATGGATTTATCTTGAGGTGATTTGCTAAGTGAGGAAGTCAGGAGAGACTGCTACTGGATGGTTTCACTCACTTGTGGAATATAAATAACCAAAGAAAACAAACTGGCAAAACACTTAGGTTCTGTAAAACATACCCAGGAGAGGGGGAGAGGGAAGGGAAGGGGATAGGCCGAGGCACTGGAGCTTTGCTGGATGGCGAGTGAGGTAGGTGTATACAGAGGTAGGGTGTTGGGTTTACCAGATTATTTGGCTACATAAGCGATTGGCAAGTCAGTGAGGTTTGCGAGGAAAATGCACTCCAGAATATGAAGAGCAAAACTGCTTTTACAAAGGACGGGCTAGTCCATAGTGCAGTTACGGGTCTTCAACATGAACAGTGTGTTATCAGAGTTACTGATGAAGCCACGCATGGGATACCTTCGGCGGCACATGACAAGTTTCTCCACGAGACAGAGACTCAGTTATACTTAAAGAACAGGCTTATTAGGGCAAGGAAGTGAAGGACACTTGTACAGACACAAGTGGGCAGAAAGAGCTGCCCCACTGAGGGGCAGGTTTGCTAAGAGAGGCCTGCGTGGTGCAGGTCACGGGCAGACAGGCAGGCTGCTGCCCTGCGGAGGGACAGAGTTGGCAAAGGAAAGCACCTGCATAGGCACAGGTGGGCAGAGAAATGGCTGCCCTGAGTTCTTGCCCTGATGGCACTGATATAGCCCTCTTTCAGTTGGGAGGGGCTCATCTTGGAGGATGGCTGTCTGTTTGCTGGCTAGCTAGAATTAGAAAAGAGACCAGAGATTCTACAATGGGCTCAATCTCCATATCTTTGCCTCTAGACTGCAGTCTGGCTCCTACCTATGCTTTGTAACTTAGGAGCTGGCACCTAGGGATTGTGCTCATGGTTATGTTGATTTCTTCTACCCCCACTTTCTTGTGTGGGTCTAGTTCTAATCTTATTTTGCATTATATCTCCTCCATCACCACCATGAACCTATCAGAAACTCAAATTAAGTGAGTTTTTTTCCCCACTCTGCAGAATTACACGGCAGGGGAGGAATCTTGTTTTGCTTATTTTTCCAACACTAGCACATTCCATGTAACAAGAATGGTCCTCAGAAAAAGTCCGTGATATAGAGGATGAAGGATAGATGATGACTGATGATGGATGGGTGGGTGGGTGGATAAATGATGGCTGGGTGATGGATGGATGGGTGGAGAGTTCTTCTCAATTCTGTGAATAAAATGGAAATACATTTTCTAGATGACAATTTCTTGACCATAGCAAATAGGGGTGCTCATTTACTTTTTAGGTACATTGCATACTTATTCATGAACCTGCAGTTACAGGTAAGATTGATAAAAGCAAAGGATTAAAAAGTCTCAAAAATCAGCTTGTGCTTCTCCTGGCCATCCTGAGCTTACCTGGCTTCTGGCAGGTGAGAAGTATTTTCTGGATAGGTAGGGGCAAGATCTGCTCTAGTGCCATCTTTTCTACTTAGCTTCATCTACCTTTTTCATTCTGACAGGTAGTTTTTTCCCCCAGTGTTTCCTGTAAGGAATGAAAGTTTAATTGTTCAGAGCCATGAAAGTTGACCTTTTGAAAGGTGCCAAGGGGCTAATATTTTATATCAATTTTCTGTGTTACGGAAGGTGTGAAATCAATTCCAATAGCTCAGTAATAGAAAACAATAGGACTAACCATTACCTGAAGGCAAATTAATAATGTTACTGGGTGATAGTGCACAAACTTTCTCTTTGAATGCTCAGAAGCCCATGTAGTAGATTTATCACCAACAGCCAGCAGGCAGCAGCAGAAGATTTGAAAGTAGACTTCTGGAGGCAAATCTCATCATCTCTCCACTATTGCAAAGAGCTTCTCCTCAAGACTCATCAGTAATCTGCAGGACATGCTTTAAGGGGAGATAGCACCCCCAAGACATCTCCCCTCATCTACTTTTCTGAGCTCCTGGTGAAGTCAACATATTGCATTAAGGTATTTTCTATGAAGTCCCCGTAACCAGAGCCTGGGGCAAAACTGGCCTTCCTCTTACATGATGCTAGTCATTCGGAGCTGGTTAACCCTTTCTCTTGGGGGCTGACAACCTTGTAGGTTTAACAGCTCCCTGGTCTCTACCCACTAGATGCTAGTACCCTCCCCCTCCAATCACAATGAAAATATGGGTCCAGACACGGCCCAATTTCCGAGTTTGGCCCAGTTGAAACCGACTGCTTGAACATAAGTCCGCAGACCAGGTCAGAACTCACGGGCTCCAGCTTCTGGAAGACTGGAGGGCAGAGACTGAAAACTTGGGGCTTGAAAGAGTTCAGTAAAACTCAGCCTTTGAAAACAGGGAGATAAAACAATAGAGGAGCTGGGGCAGTTTTGAAAAATAACCAAAAGTGAGGGAAAACCTTGATAGGTAAGAAATATATAGGTAAGAAATGATAGGTAAGCAATATATAAAATGCAATACCATACAGATGGAAAAGGTTTAAAATTGACTCTCTGGTCTAAGTTTAGTATTGTCTCTCCGTCCAGCAGGATTGTTACTGATGCTGCTTGGGTTGGGAGGAAGATAAAATGACCACGAGGGGCTGGTGGAGTTTTCTAGAAGTCCAGAAGCCAGCTGGGTCTGAGGGCCACATAACTTTTCACCTCTGTACCTCCCCTGGGGTTGACTACCTGAGCCCCCCCGCACAGCTTCACTTCCCCTCCCTGGTACCGTGCTGTTCCAGAAGGCCTTTGGGCAAGTGACTTGTAACAAAATGCTGGAGCCAGCCCCTCCCTAATTCCACCATCCCTCCTCCCTCTTCTCCTCTTCACCTTCCTCCTCCTCCTCCTCTCCTTGTCCTCCTTTTCTCCTTCCTCAAATCCCGTCAGTCATCCCAACAAGCATTTGTTCAAAATCTAGCTTGTTTGAGAACAGTGCAAGATCACGAGCAAAGAAAACAGAAAACTCTCGCTGCTCAGATGTAATCATGGTAGGAGAGCATATAATTCATGGCTCAAACCCAACCCTCTGGAGAGTGACTGGGGTGCTCTCGTGGGCACGCCGCTGAGACCACAGCTGTAATTTGGGCTGAGTGGGGCACAGTGCCCCTCGTTCTCCGCGTGCACATTTAACTTAGACATCTAGCTGGGGCAGCTCTGTTCTCTGGCGTGAATGGACGAGGAGACTGTAATGTGATAACAAGGATGGTGCCTTCACCCTCCGGTTAGACTCACAATGAGGACAGTCCTGTCACAATGCCCACAGCTCTAGATGAAAAACGCAGCCAAGGTCACACAGTGGACACCAGGTAAAGTGGGGTTGACATGGGGCAGTGTGATGAGGGTTCCACCCCCCGCCCCCCCAACAGCACTATTCCAGTTGGCTTCTCAGCGCGCCTGTGTCTGTGCCTCAGAATCTACTGGTCAGCGGCTGGGCAGTCCATGCCTCCTGCCCAGGCAGGGGTAGCCCCCTTTTTAACCAAAACACACCTCACCAGGGACAGAACAACTCAAGCGGATGAAGGCGTCTTTGGGGTCATTTGAAGGTCAGGAGGAAGAGTGTTTGAAAGAAATGGGTGCACCAGAGAGCTCGTAAGCTCTGAGGGTTACAGATAAGCTGGGGTTCTAGGACTTTTCTGAGAGGAGAACAGCCCTGAAGGAGAAAAGAGAGGATCTTCATGGAAATGAGCCCATTTGTTCTAGAAAGCCAGCAAAAACGACCAGCCTCTACTTCTTCATTTATAAGCCCTGAGGTTTCTCTGTGACCCCATCGATAGGTGGGGAGAGCCCAGTACTCACTAGAGCTACTCATTGTCCACTCCTTTGCCTCTTGTCTCCCATCCTGTAATTCATCACCTCCTGCGTGACCCTCCTTGGAATTTAAATAGCTAATCAGGTGCAGGCTGAGCTAACAATGTGCAAATCTCCAAGTGACTTCACAGCGACCTTCAGCACTGAATTTAGTCGGCATTTCCTTCTGTGTCCCTGTATATGAACTAGCTTGGCCTTTGGTAATCATTAAAAGTATTCACCAAAGTCAGTAGATGAGAATTTCTGGGACCAGCATGTCTTGTGACATTAGCTTGTTTCCTAAAGTATAAAACCAGCTGAGAAAAGTACTTTGGAAAACTGGTGCATGTTGATACGTGTGAGAACACACAGGCATCCACTCTGCCAGTAATTATTGAGCTGCTACTATGTTCTATGCCTGGACAAATGCCGCCCTCCTCCCCCTACCACTTCAGGGAATCACCATCCTAGTGGGGTGTGGGGGGTAAGGGATAATAAGTAAACTATGTTATATAATTTATACTACAAAAATAGACCAAATCAAATAAGGGAGAGTATAGTGTAGAAGGACTTGGTAAGGTAAGGGGTGAACCAGGAGGACGCAGGGAGTACCCCAGGTTGAGGGGTTCTAGGAGCAGTAGGGAGGCTGGCAGGGGGGCTCAGGAAGAGATGGCAGTGCCTGCCTGGATAGGACTTCACGTGTCCTGTGTGAGGACTCGGCTCTTTCCTGGTGTGAGACAAGAAGCCGCTGGAAGGTCTCCTTCCACGCAGACCAGTGACTGCAAAGGGGGGTCTTGCTGAGGGGTGGGGACTAGACTGTCCCAGGGCAAGGGAATAGCAGGGGACAAGTTTAGGGGGTGATGTTGGCAGAACTGGGATAGAGATGAGGTTAGAGTTTGGATATATTTTAAGAAATGGAGTCATGAGGATTTCCTAGCACGCTGGGTGGGGGGAGTGAGAGACAGGGGCAAAGGCTTCTGTGTGTGCACACATGTGCAAGGTGTGAGTGTGTGTCTATAGAAAGGCTGACATACCCGGCTTCATTGTTTACTTTTAAATCTTTGCTCTACCCCAGGGCTCTGTGAGGAAGGGAACTTCTTGGTCCTAACTCCTGCTGTGTTGCCCAGAGTCTAGTGTGGTCTCGTTGAATAGTGGAAAAGTGTTTATTGTGTGAAATTGGGCTACAGAAAAAATTGTAAAGAGCTCTGCTATGTTCTCGTTCCCTATTTTCAGCACTGAGCTGAAAATTGTTTATTTTTAAATAAGACATCGCAATGGCTGAAAATCAAAGAGTTCGATGACAAATCAAAGAATTATATGACACAAAAATAAAAAATAGCTTATTAAGACTATCATTAAAAAGTGAAGGAGTCTACATTTCCAGTCGGAAGGCTGTTATTTTGAGAACCAACACAGTGTGAGGAAATGAGTCCAGACACTACAAAGTAACCAGCCCGAGTGCCATGCAGGACCCGTGGCCAGGACTGAGCAGATCTGACTCCTTGTGTTTTTCTTTACAGACACCACCGAGAGCCACTTCTCCGCTGGTCACCAGCTCTGCCAAGTTGAATTCATTAATTGACCATCTCTTGGCTCAATTCAAAAGATTTTTCTGGAGGTGCCAGCCTTCCTATAACCAGGACATTTCTATCAAAACTTGCCAGAGTTGAGGTTTGTGGAATTTTATTACTCATGTAAGTATGAGCTCTTAATTGTCTGGTGTGTGTGTGTGTGTGTGTGTGTGTGTGTGTGTGTAAGCAATGCATTGGAGACACTGGGCTTGTTATTAATAAATGTACAGATGGAATGCATAGCGGGGGTTTCAGGCACTGTAAATAAACCCAGAGTTCTTCATTCGTTCACAGCAACACTATCCCTTCCATATATTCTGAAACCCAAGAAATTATGAAAACTTGCAGGTTTCAGCTGAGTAAAGCCAGATGGACCTGAGCGCGCTGGTGGTGACTTGAACCAGGAACATGATTCTGCAGAAATATTCGTGCCTTTGATCACGTGGCAGCAGGAGGGAACAGGCACAGTACCTTTCAGTCATCTTTCTAAGGATTCTGTTTTCTGAAACACATTGGGCCTCATGGGTTTGCATAAGGGATGGGAATCCTGCAAGGTGCTTCTTTTTGGGACTGAATGGCTGGTTCCATCCTTTATTAAGGACGATGCTGCTTGCAGTGTACTGACAAGAGCTGGGGCATTGCAGCAAGCTACGCGGCCACTGATGGAGGATCACTCTACGGACTGCTCAGCCATCAGGAAAGGTGACATGTCACCATGTACAGCGACATGGAAGGAACTGGAGGGGATGATCCAAAATGAAGTGAGCCAGAAAAGTAAATACTGGAGGATTCCACATATAGGAGAAATATAAGTGGACAAACTGATAAAGCAGAATAATTATAAACTACTGGACACTGATAACCAAACTGAGGTTTCTCCAGTTAAGAGGGAGGAGGAGGGAGGTTATAGGGGTGACTGTGGGAAAAAATAGAAAAGATGATAGATAGCTAGAGGGATATAGAAGAATACACAGGAAGAAGAAGAGACAGGTTTAACAGGGTATGGAACCTAATAAATCACTCAGGGAAAAAATAGAAAGTATGCAGACCCTGAGAGGGGGAGAAAGGCAGAGAAACGGCTCCAGATAGGACATGCACCTACTATTCTGAACTGGGTCTTTTTGTTGAAAGGAGTTAAGGAAAAAAGGTGAATGGAGAGAGAGAGTGTCAGGGCGAGAGAGAGGCTGAATGAAACCTGTCTGCTTGCCTTGTGGTCGTCCCTGGAGGCTGCTGGGCTGCGTCTGCGGTGTCCAGCTTGTATGTGTGTGTCCTGCTTTGGACAGACTCTGCTCTGTGGTCATGAAGCTTCTGGACTGTTCCTTACAGAACAGGGCAACACCTGAAGAGAGGTGGCATGAGACTGAGCCATGCTGGGCTCTGCTCAGCAGGGATGGTGGGATATAGAAGGAGATGCCCTGGTGATTGGAGGGCCCTGTGGAAGTGAAAACGTGGCTTGTGGCTCCCTTTCTTCTTCCAGGATCTACTGGCCTTGCTCCTGGACACTAAGGCAGGACACGGCATCATCGGCTGGGTGCTGGCTGAGCTTAATGCTTGACTCTTGGCATAAAGCGGGAAATAGGTGTTGGGGTGATTTAAATGGCTCTGGATCTTGAAGCTGTTCCAGAAAATACTCAAGCGGCCAGTAGAACTAGGACTTTTTCTCTGAAATCCACAGGCCATGGAGAAAGGCTGTCATTGGCCAGGCTACCAAGCCACCCAAACGTGAGTGGGGAGAGCTGGGGTGCAAACCCCGCCCAAGTCCCAGGAGGGAGTCGCACCAGGGACTTGTGCTCCATCCCCGGAAGGCTGGGCAGGCACTTCAGAGGGCGCAGGAGTTAAGTGGCCTCCCAGTTTTATATTGCCCTTCTCCACCCTTTCGTTCAGCCAACCCAGGTCGGAATTAGGGTCCAGGTGGAAAGCAGAGGCAGAATTCGGGAGAAACAGAATTCGGGAGAAGCAGGAGCAGCGAAAAGAAGAATCCAGGGAACTTAAAGCCCAGAGAGAAGGCGCGCAGCAGGTTTCGCCTCCCAGCGCCCGCCCGGGCGCCGCTAAACCTTCGCCTCCAGAGCCAGAGACGGGCGACCTCTCCGAAGGGGCGCCGTGCCCCTCCTGGCACCGCGCCCCTCGCCCGGCCCCGCCTGCACCCCGGGCAGAGTCAAGGAAGGGTCTCTGGTCCCAGAAAGTGATCCGCGGCTATGGCCGAGGCCGCGGAGCGGGAGGGAGACACCCCGGCTGTCCCGGGGCCCCCGGAGGTCCGGGAGCCCGCGGCTGAGACGCCCGACGAGGCGGGGACAGCGGGCCGGGAGGCGGAGCGCGAGGCAGCGAGCGAGGGCGCCGCGGAGGCGCCGCGGGCTGAGGGGGCGGGCGCAGCGGCCACGGCGGCGGTGAGGCAGGAGGGAGACGCAGGGCCCGACGGCGGGCGCGCGGGCGAGAGGGCACCGGGCACCGGCAGTGACCCCGAGGCAGAGACTCCGGCCGCGGGGGGCACGCAGGGCGAGGCGGAGGCCGAGGAGGGCGCCCCCCGGGACGTCGAGGCCCCCCAGGGAGGGGAGCAAGTGGAAGGCGCCCAGCAGGTGGAGGAGGCGGGCCCCGCGGGCGAGACACCAGGGAGAGCTCAGGGGGAACCCAGAGACTCCGCGGCCGCGGCAGCAGAGCAGGAGGCAGAGCTTGGGCCCAAGGCAGGCGGAGGTGGGGCGCCCGGGGTGCCAGGGTACAGCATGGACGCCGAGGGGCCGCTGGGGGGCAACCTGGACGCCGAGGGGCCGGCGGGAGCTGCGCACGGGGCCGAAGGGGAGTCAGGGGACCGAGGCAACCGCAGCCCTTCGCCCCAGACCGAGGCGACTGAGGCGGTGGCGGTGGAGAACGAGGGGGGCAGCCCTGGGGAGACTTCTGGTGAGCCTCGGGGTGCAGCAGCTGGAGCCGCGGAGGAGCTGGAGGCGAGGCCGGCAGAGGAGCTGGAGCGCGCAGCGCCAGGGGACCCGAGGGCAGAGGCGAGTGCAGGTGGGGACCAGGGCGAGCCGCAGGAGGCGGCGCAGGAAGCAGAGAAGAGCAGGCAAGAGCGGGACCCCGAGGGGCCCGGCGAGGAGGAGCCCCCCACGGGCAGTCCCGAGGGGGAGGCTGCTGCACCTAGTGGGGGCGCAGAGCCGGAGCCGGAGCCCGAGGCCAAGCTCAGCAATCACCTGGCAGAGGAGGGCAGCGTCGAGGGCAGCGTCGAGGGTGGCGAGGAGCCCGCGCGGGTGAACGGCCGCCGGGAGGACAGCGAGGCGTCCGAGGAGCGGGTCCCGGGGCAGGAGCACGACATCACCCTCTTCGTGAAGGTAAATCTCGCCTCCTTCAACCCTTCGAACGCCCCCTCGCGTCTTGATGTTGCCAGGTCCGAAGGGAGCTCGCAGGGACAGAGCTCTTAGTGCCCTGTGGTCACGGGCACTTGATGCCCCGGGGCAGGAGGCCGGCAGCCAGGGTATCTCGGAGAAGAGAAAAGAAGCACTTGAGGGAGGAGTTGGTGGGGCTGGAAGCAAAAAGTTTGGGGGGGGCGGTGGGAAGCTGTTTCCGGAACGGAGTGATTGGGGGGTTCCGACCAGCATTCCACTGTCCTTTGTCCTGAAAGTCCTAACTGGTCTTTCTAGCCAGGGATGTATTAAAAAATTAACCTTTTAACTTAAAAACGCAAACAAAAAGGTCACACGCCTATTGATTGCAAAGCAATTTCTGCCCAAGGAAGCACTGAGGTAAAGGAGGTGGGTGGGAATATGAGAAGTGTCCCTGACCTCAGAGGCTCAGACTGGTCCAAAGTTTTCAGCTCCAAAATGTAGTAGACTCCATAAACTGTGTTTATGTGTAGGCAAGTGGAAGTTCATTTAATTGTAGTATTTATTGGACATTTTCACACTTCCTGTGGAAGAATACGAGCTGCTCTCGGCTTGGGCATCAGCAGCCCCTATGCCACCTTTTCAACCTTATTTCACATGGGCAGACAGCGGGGATTTTGTTAAGGATTTTGAAGAGTGATGCCTGAGTAAGCTTTGCTTTTAAACAGGCATTTCTATAAGTTATTAAAAAATAAAGGGCAAGGTTCAGGGGTAGCTTGCTGAGGAGTTTTCCTTTGAAAAAAAATAGTGAACAATAATCAGATTAAGAATGTGCATTGCGTGTTCAACCATAATTCTTCTAAAACACTTTCAGGCTTAGCGAAGCCACTTATGACCTACACCTCCTTAACTGAAATGTAAGTAAATTCTAATTAGCAAAATTAGAAATGACCCCAAAGTGAATAGTGTCAGAATTTCAAGAGTTGTTTGGAGGACAAACGGGGTTAAGGGAAAAAGGGCAGGGGTGTTTTCCCTAGGGAAAAGGTGCTGTTTGAGCAATTTGTAAGACTCTGGGACATTCTAAAATTGTGCCTTGGGACTCAATCTGAGGACATGACACCTGGGAAGGTCACCGGGAGCAGGAAGTTTGCAGGGAAATTAGGGGAGGGGGAAGCTGCACCGTGTGTGTGTGTGTGTGTGTGTGTGTGTGTGTGTGTGTGTGTGTGTGTGTGTTTTCCAGATCTCCTTAGTTTAAGAACTTTCCTCTGGTCACAGGACTACCTGATTCTAGCACATTCCAGCTGCTGTCATAGTTTGGAAATACAGTAGCACCTTCTCATCATCTCCTGCTTCGAGTTCAGCTCTCTCCGATCCAATCCCTTAGGAGTAGCCAGTAAACTAGATAAAAAGATCTGGTCATTTTGTTTCTTAGCATGAATTTCTTGTTTTTTGCAAAACTTCAGATACATCGACATCACACTCCTTAGCCAGTCCATAAAGCCTTCCTGATGTTATTCTTGTCTCTTTGGCTTTTCCTGTTTGTTCCCACCCTTTGTTGCCAGGGCTCTGCCAGGCAGGGGTATTGAGCATTTTTTTTTCCTTGAGAAACCACATTCTTTCCTGCCTTGATATTTGTGTGAGCAGTATCCTCTGCCTAAATTGAGTTTCTTCCCCCTTGCCCCTCCTTGCTATGTGTCCAAGTTTCATTGTGAGCATAGTCTCTTCTGGGGAGCCTCTTCCAACCCCAGCCTGAACTGGGTGTCTCTGCTGAAGCTGCATTTACATACTGCTCTTTGTGTTCCTTCTCCTCCCTTCATCACGCCGTTCATCATTGTATACCTGATGTAGTGCGCAGGTCTGGAATGTGATGAGGACTTGGATGCAGGCCTGTCTGCATGAGGCAGTGGAGATTGATGAGCAAGAGCGCCAGTGGTCTGGGATCAAATCCTGGCTCTGCTGTTTTCTTGCTGTGTGACCTTGGGCAAGTCACTTAACTTTTCTGTGCCTGTATTGCTTATGCTTAACTTGGCAATAATGATAGTATCCACTGAGGTTGTTGTGGGTATTCAACAGTGAAATTCTATACGTGCTTAATAGCTGATTTGGAATAAGCATAAGATATACGGGATCTCTTATTATTCTCTCTGCTCAGTCCCATACTGTTTTCATTGTTTTGAACAGAAACAATCCTCCTTCCCATTCCATCTCTGCTTTTTTTTTTTTTAAAGAGCACATCCCTCTAGCTGTCTAATTACCTCCATTCTCTGGGTATAAGAATGTTATGAAAAGCAAAAATAATTTTCTCAGATTCTGCTTGGGAGTAGTCTGTGCAGGTAAAGAAGGGGTCAACTTTTCCAGAATGTTCTACTCTGAAAATTAGCTGGGTGCTCATTTGTTATCCTTTTTGTCCTTTAAGGAGACAAACCTTTCCAAACAGTGAGATTGAATTTCAAGCAAAGGCTGCTTGTGGCAACTTCCAAGGATCATTCGTTCAAGATGTGCTTTCAGGGTTGTTAAAGCATCTTTACTTTCTTGCTCCAACTATTCATCCCTTTTAAAATAAAAGATCCCCAAATCAAGCCAAAAACCTGTAGTCTGTTTTCATCTTTCAGCTTTGTAATACTTTATTTAAAATCCTTGATTAGTTCAGAATTGATTTTGTTGCCATATTCAACCTTTTCTAGGTTCCTTCTTGGCTCTCTTACTGGCCTCTGAGACCCACTTTGGACATCTGACCCCCTGGGGTTTGTGGAACAAGTCAGGGCAAGCTTCCTGGTGGGTTCTCTGAGCCGTGGCCCGAGGGTGGAATTCACAGAGCTGTGTTCTGTCAGGAGAATTAATGAACGTTCTTCAGACAATACTGAGCCTTCCCTTGAGAGCCTGATAAACATGTCTTTAAATTCACTAATCCATATTGATTTGTGAGCATTTAACATTTGTATTTATTTTTTAAAAATAAACAGATTGGTTCCAAATACCAGAAAGTAATGACTTGCAACCCAGTAACATGTAGTAAGAAAATCTGCTTCTAATTTTAGCCATTTGAGGGTTTATAGTTTCCATCTTTGCAAGAATTGCTGTTTTAAGTTGTCACTTTGCTTTCCTCTGTAAGAACGGATTTTTATATATGAAAGAGTCAGGGACAGAGAGGACAGCCCAAGAAAAAGTGTCCTGAATTATTGTACGGTCAATTAATTGCTGATCATGCTAATTTTTAGATTCATTTTCTCAAAAAACTGCTAATTATTTGTCATCACATTATAGGGTAACCTCATAATATATTTAGGGAGAGCGCTTTTCTTCTTATAACCAAAAGGGTAACTGCATAACAATATAACAGCATAATAACAACAAATGGCAAACAAAGTACCTAACAGCCATGAACGGAATTCAGGGCTTGAGCACTTGGGGTTTAGGGACCATAAGCTGCTCTTACAAGTTCTAACTAGCAGGTGTACTTTGAGGTAGGGCTGGGGGTGGGGTATCACAGCTGAGATACAATTTTCTTGGCAAATATTGCATGACACTAAAAAATAAATAAATCCACCACCACCAACAACAGTAACAACAAAAAACAAACACCTCCATGGGACTAGTGACTAATCCTGGGTCAGAATCTAAGAATTTCTTTTTTCATTTTAAAAGATTTATTTATGCATACAAGCTGGGGTGCAGGCCAGAGGTGTGGGGTGGTGAGAGGGTTCACCAGAGACAGAGTGGGGAGCAGAATAGGGCAATCTACTGAGGGGAGCAGCAGGCGAGGCAGGAGACAGTGGGCGAGGCAGGAGAGGTCTGCTGTGCCATGCTGAATCTACCCCTGTGGGCATTGAAAACTGGAGCCACAGCTGCCGATAGCTCCACAGTGCTGCGCTTAACCCTTTGCGCCACCAGGGAGGCCCAGAATCTAAGAATTTCTTAAGTTATGTTTAGGAGAGCAGGCATCTCACTATTTACACACAACTGCTGCTGGGCTGGAAAACTTGCATTTGCCATCACATTTGGATTCTCCAAAAACGGTAAAACTGATGATAGAATAAAGTAGAATCTCAAGAGACAATGGGCTTGGAATAAGCATTGTCACCTGGAAATGTTGCCCAAAGTGAGGGAGTGAATGAATGGCTCTTCGGTGCATGGTTAAAAGGCCTGGCTGGACGCGCGCTGGGCGTGTCCGGAGCAGCAGCCGATCGCTCCTGGTCAACCAGCAAGCTGTGACTGTCCACGTTTCCCGGGAGGGCACTGCGGAGACCTGCCCTGTGGGGGCTGTCTCTGCGGAGCTGCCAAGGGGGCTGTTATTGTCATAACGATGGGGGTGGGGGGGGCGTGTTCCGCAGGGACATGAGCAAAAATGCACCGTGACTTTAACTCTCCCACCCAAAATGACATTTTTGGGCATTTGTTTTCTGAGTGTCTTAGACAACTTGATTATAAAAGACATGTATGAAAACCAGTAGCGGGAGGCTGGGGTGGAAACTGAGGTCGAGCCCGGTGCTTCCGCACTTCTTATGCGCATGTGCATGCATGCGCTGCGTGAGAGCCACGGCTGATGGCCTCTGCCCTTGCGTGGCAAGGCAGTGGACAGTGAGTCCAGGGTGGTTTGGGCGACGAGAAGGAGGTGGCCACGAGGACGGCTGGTTGACTCAAGGCGGCTCAGCTAATGAGAAGTGGACACAAGCCCCCTGCTCCACAGTGCGAGTTCAGTGTCCCCTGTCAAAGGACCAGAGTAGCCCCTGCCTGTCCATGGAGACACTTTGGCAGCTGCGCTACCAGCTGCTGGGGCCCCCATCGGGGCACTGGCTGCTGTGTGCGTGCGCGCGCATGCGCCGCAGTTCCCGTGCTGAGGGGCTGCACTCTCCGGGCCAGAAACCAGGGGACAGGTGCGCTGCACCTTCAGCTGGCGTCTCCGTCACGTCAGGTGCCCTTAACTTCCTGGGTTTCCCAAAGCCGGCTCTCCTCCCCGAGGCCCACCTGGGTTGCCTGCTCCTCAAGAAGCTGAACACTTTCAGAAACACCAAGCTGGGTCCCTTAGCAGGTGATCCACCCTTTTGTTTCACACACACAGAAAAATAAAGCCTAGACTTTGAAGGGGTGGGAGCTGAGCCATTTTAGGCCAGGTGGATCGTGCTGCCTCTAGGTTAATGTTTGATCTCAGCACGTGGGGATTTGTCTTCTGCTGTGTGTCTGGAGCTGGGTGGAAGTGTGCCGGCGTAACCTCAAGCAAGACCGTTGCCCTCACAGAGCTGACCATCTAACAGAGACCAGCGGGGATTAGAACAAAAAGCAGGGGCCAAGAGTTTTTCTCTCCATGTCCCTTCAACCCCCAGCACAGGGTCTGGCACACAATAAGCCTCGCCATCCCTCCCCTACATATCTTTCCAGAAGCATTCTGTGCATATTCAAGCAATATATAAATATCTTCACGATATTAGTCATCTCTTTCCGTTACTAATTACCCGAAAACTTAGCATCTTAAAAGAACAAATCTTTGTTTCACAGTTTCTGTACTGGATTTTGGAAGGAGCTCAGTGTTATGGCTCATGAGGCTGCAGTGAGGACATGGTCAGGGCTGTGGTGTCATCTGAAGGATTGACTGGGACTGGAGGATCCACTTTCAAGATGGCTGACTCATGTCTGTTGGCAAGAGGTTCCAATGCTCACTGCCTGGTGCTCTTCCCATAGGATTGCTTTATTGTATCACAACATGGCATCTGGCTCTCCCCAAAGCAGGGGTCCAAGAGAGAAGAAGCCAGAATGATTTTTATGTCCTAGTCTCTCAACATATGACCTAGTCATATGTTGTCATTTCTGTCTTATACACTAAATCCAGCCTGGAAGGAGAATGGAGTTAAACTCCACCTTTTAAAAGGGAAACTTAAAAGTAGTGGCATTTTGCACAAAATGGATGGGCCTTGAGATGAGTATGTTGAATGATATCAGACCCAAAGTGAAAGATATCAGATGATTTCATTGATCTGTGGACTAGAAATACCAAAAAGAAAAAAAAGACATGCAAACAATTGAAGAAATAAAAATGTGAACTTGACCAAATTGAAAAAAAGAAAATAATGGTCAGCAGAGGGCATGCAGGAATAGTGGAGAGGATGGAGCACAGAGGCAGATGGGTACGGACCTGGGTGGTTTGGTGGAAACAAGAAAGACAAATAAAGAGAAACTGAAAGAATTTGTAGACATATTTTCAAAAATACCACAATCATTTTTTCTTTGATAAAAGGTAGCACAGTGGAAATACTTTGGGTAGCATCTTGCTTTTTAACTTAAGAATATAAATAAAAATCATTGTATCTGTGGCTATCTCAAATTCTTGTTTAAAATTTTGTAGTTTTGGGGTGAAATTTTCTGCAATCAGTCTCCCATGGAAGCATGTTTGGGTAGTTTTCTCTTTTGACCAGCTAAACAGATCCCAAGAGAATATCTCCCGAGAAACTGTCATCCAAGAGCTGTGCCATGGTATTGGAACCTAAATCCTTAGCAGGGTATTGCTAGGGGGAGAACATGCATGGGTAGGATTTTGATAACCTTTATCAAATTTCCTCTTTCAGGAGATTCTACCAAATCATATTCCCTGACACTAGATAATGCCGCATTTGTTTCCCCAGCTTCTCCCATGCAGTATATTATCAAATTTTTGCATCTGAGACGTGAAAATGCAGACCATTGTGATTCATGCCCATTCTTTCAGCATGGGTGAGCTGAGTATAAGTTTATATATTTAAAGACTGTTAGTATCTGTTTTTCTGTGAACTGGCTACTTAAACCCTTTGCCCATTTTTCAAATAACCTTTTGGCTTATTCTTCCCGATTTTTATATGAAGGAAATGAGACAATTGTCTGTCATATGGGCTGGACGTATTTTATGGGGCTCCTTTGACTATTTGCAGTGGAGTAATTGTTCTTTCACTTTTAGCGATTTCTTATAATTGATGCAGAGATCACAAAGGAGAATAGCATGCTTAGAATCTCAACTTCTCTTACTGCAAACTTTAAATGCTGTTTCACTTTATATCTTAAAATTTCTTAGGTGTTTCAAATCTTGCTTTTCTCCCTCTCTTTTTAACTAGCAGATTACATTTTAGCAGTTACATGCTCTTTCAGAATTAAACTCTTCCATTGTAAGAATTCCTTTTCAAGACAAAATATATAGATAGCAGGATAATTTCACAACCACACTGCTCCATCTGAAAATGTAAGATATATCCCTTTGATCTTCACAGGCCACCTCTGAAATGCATTCGAGTCCCACAAATAATTATGGAAAAAATCATCTGTGATATCAAAATGTTGTTTCTGAGGTTGTCTCCTAACCAGATGTTCTATTTATGCTCCTTTCTGAAACTGACCAAAATTGGCCAAAATTTCTAGGGAACGATCACAAATCCTATCTGTCAAGATCCAGTGAACTGTGGAAGCCACACTTACTGCTTTCTATTTAACTAGGGAGAAGATGCACTGAAATACTCCCGTGTCAGAGATCAGGTAGAGAGATGCTTTTGAGACTTCAGAGGGGGCAGTTCTTGAAGAGCCAGACTGTTTGATATACATCAGTTCAGTCTAATCTTATGTGTATATGAAACCACCAGATCAAAAATATTCTCTAATTCCAGAACCTCACAAGGTTAATGAATTCTACCCCAACTCAGAGTTTCTCTTTCCTTCTTGGTTGTCCACATGAAAGTGCAGTCTTTTGATGGGAAGCAAAAGCTACTTTTTCATCTTCCAAATGACCAAGTGGTGTTTGAGCCCAAGTGGTGATTCAAAGTAAATATTTACAGAGGAACTGCCAGGGATTGGACATCTAACTTGGGGCTAGGGGTGCAATGGTGACAAAAAGTGACAAGTACTACCTGATATACTGGAGCCTCCAGTCTAGAGAATGATCTCCGAGGTGAAGGGACAGGAAGGACAAACAGGATGGCCGGCTGGGCAGCTGCAGCCTTAGGGGCGATGCGGCTTCTAGACCTCGACGGCCGCCTGCAAGGAGCGGTCAGCTCCGCAGTTCTCTCCTGGAGCTGCACTGTGCACAATGGCCGCGTAGTGAAGACGCACATCGTATCTGGGGGGGAAGAATGGGTGGTCAGCTTGGAATGATGTATTTTGAATGATATGCACGTTATAATCCCACACATGCTTTCTATCGACTCCCCAAGAGTCACACTGTATTTCTAGACTTTGGCTTTTTCTGGGTACAGTAACTAAATAACTATGGAAGTCCTGTCCATCTTAAAAATCAGGTTTGCCTTTCTGCTTCTCTGGCAGGTTCAGAGCACGAAATAGACTCGAAAATCCAAAGGCATGAGTGTGACAAAGCTCGCTCAGCTGGTGATGGGCTGATCTCCGGGGAGGTCTAAGGCCATTTCTCACTCTTGCCTGGTGACTGGGGCCAGGTGAGCTGTCAGAGGGGGCACCGACAGAGCCCCCCCAGCATGGCAGCCTCAAGATGGTCAGTGAATCGGCCAGACGCTGCACAGCCTTTTATGATGGAAGCCACACGGCAGCGTCGCCTGTGTCCTGCTGGTCACCAAGTAGTCAGGAAGGTGAGGCCGGAGCCAGGGGCCAGGGGAGGAGGATTGGACCCCACCCCCCCGGAGGCAGGTGGAAGGAACCTGCGGCCGTCTCTGGCTCGCCACACCGAAGGGCTTCAGGTGGGGCCAGCTGCGCCAACCGCCTATTTACAGACCCGATTGGTTCCCTACCGACCTGGCCTTACTCGGCAGTGCCTGGAAGCAGGGTGTTCATTTTCCCTATACTCAGAGGTGAGTGGAGCAACAGGTTTCCTGGTCTTACTGCAGCCAATAAGGTAAGGGCTGGAGGGGGCAGCGCAAGGTCACTCTGTCACTGCTGTTTATGCTGCAAAGAGCCATCTTCACCTGTTTGAAATGGCAGTTAACAAAAATGCCGCCTCCCTATCAGACGCGTTAATACCGCTACGTTTTCTTAAGCACTGAATTCTGTTTGGAGAGCTGAGTGACACAAAGAAACCACTGAGAGTGACCCAAACTTCATCCCATCTGACCAGTGATGGGAACAGACTCCGAGGCGTCCAGTCTGGAGTTTAAACAGAGATCAGCACTGGGGAGAGATGAATCTTTCCAGCGTCTTGAAACCGCCTTCGTGTCCTTGACACCGAAGGCATCAAAACAGCCTTCATTTTCCTCATGGGTGGAGAAGCCTGGTGTCCCTGATCCCTAGACCAATGATGCCCTCATTCTGTGTGGCCTTCAGAGCACATGGTGGCCTTGGTGCCCTGAATGTCTGAGACATGTAGCCGCCTCTGTCCTAAAGCCCCAGCATTAGAGGAGAGAACGGTGACCTCATCGTCCTCACAGTAAGGAAAATACAGACAAAGCCCGGGCTGTCTCCTCCCAGCCACCAGCCATCCCGCCAAGACAACAGTCGAGAGTGTGAAATGGCCTTGGTCCCCCCAGCCCAGCCCACCCCCAGCTGAACCCCTACAGGATAACCTTTGTCAAGGTCACACGGTATAGACGATGCCCCAGCCAAATTCCTTGTCCAAATTCCTGACCGACAAAATCAAGTGTAAGAGGCGTGTTTGCTAAATTTGGGGTGATTTGTTCCTTGGCCATAGGCAACTGCACATGGAGTCCATGTCTCCTCTACGCTGGTGAAATCTTGGTGGGTGGAGAGACAGGGCCGAGGGGAGGGGCAGGAGTGGCTCCGGGAGCTCTCGGCTGGTGCAGATGGAAGGAGGCGAGGTGGCTGTTCCCGCTTTGGTGGGTGCACACACTTCCAGCCCCTCGAGAGATCCCCTCCCTTGCTGTCCCCTGCGTGAGTCACAAACACCAACCACCAGGGCACAGCAAATCAGACTTTCCAGAACAAGATGTGCCTTTGTTGTAATAATTCTGAGAATTTTACAAGGAAATAAGCTTTTCATCTCCATGGAAAAGCTACAGTTGGTATCAGGCCATATTATTAAAAAAGGATTAAAAATAGCCCTGGAGACTTGAAGGCACACTGCCCTCATGCCTCCCTAGCAAGCTCCATTCTGACCACCCGCATAATTCTCAGCACTCGCTCGATTCCACCCCCGCGACAGCAAGTGGCGAGTGCTCACACAGCTGAGCTTCTGGCCGGGGTTTACAGCCAGGAGCGCCTGGCTCAGCGGCTAAGCTCTGTGGGTCAAGGGTGGCCATCTGACCCACCTCATAATGCGCCGATTGTTAGCGCCGGGGGAGGGGACAACACCATATATCCTTGGGAATCTACTCAGGCCTCGTAGCCTTGCTGAAAGGCTCAGCTCGAGGTGTCAGATTTGAAGGCCTGGAATCTATTTCTTCAGCTGTAAGTGTGGCGATGACTGGAATTGCTCTATCGTCCCCAGGACGCAGAGGGGCAGGTGTGGAGATGAGGGCCAGGGCCTAGCTGGCTGGGACCAGCCACATGTAGCCACCCAGCTCTCCCCAACTGAGGACAGACGGCCGCTGCCATGAGCTGGGAGGCCAGCAGAGTCCGTCTCGAGGTGTTCTCCACGGTGCGGGCTTCATGTTTTAAAAAGCACACGCTCTTTTCTAAAATGGGCATTGCTGTCCTTTGGGTGCATTTTCCCTTTACAGGCTCATGAGAAGGGGAGGTGTAGTGTTAGTGACGTGGGGTGCGCCAGCCAGTGACCACCACCGACAGGCGTGCCAGGAAGGCGGGGCCAGAGCTAAAGGAGCAACGCAAAGCTGGGGGAGGCGTGTCTGCAGCCTGCAGGGCGCTTCCTGGCACTGGACCCCCTTGGGTGCTGGCTATCTGGCTGTTCCTCCAGGGGGCAGCAGGGGGAAGAGAAGGGCGGGAAGGACGGGCCAGTGGGGCTTCCCTGTTGATGTCCTTCCTTGCAGGCAAGTTCAAGGGCAGAGAGGCCTTCCAGATGTCTGCACTGGGGGGAGCGGAGCCGCAGAAGCCCTGGCCTCGCCCCCGCCACGGCCCGCCCAGCCCCTCCTGCGGCGCTGGCTGTCAGTGGTCACCAGAGTCCAGCAGGCCGTCCGCTCCCCCCATCTCCCAGGGGCTCGTCCCTCCTAAGCACAGCAGGATCTGCCCCCACCCCCAATGCCTACTGTCTGCATCCTGCACCCAACCAAGGGGGGGGAAGGCCAGTCATGGTGTCTGTTTTGCTCAGAGAAACTGGTGGAAGAAGATGGAGACGGAGGTGCCAGAAGGGCCTGGGCAGAGGGCGCGGGGAGACAGACCCGGGGCCTGAGTGCTGGCCTGTCCCAGGCTGGGGAGATCTTGTGGCTACCCCTGTCTCCCAGGGAGACTCACAAAGGGAATTCCAGAATTCGAGCAGGGGTATCAAATTCCGTGGCTGCAGTGCAGAATCTCCCCAAAGCAAGCAGCTTTTCTGCATTCCTCGCACCCCGAAGAGCTGTAAAATCGGCCTAGGTTGGAGTCCACTGAGGCCTGGGACCCACTCACGTTGCTATTGGTTTTCCTGCTGTCCCCTCCGTCACCTCTGGGGTTGAGGGCCACTTCAGGCTGCCTTTCATGGCCCCTGCCTTCCCCAGTTTTGTGGTTCATTGGGCGTTTCTATAGAAGTTGTTCCTTTAGCTCTTGGCAAAGAAAATAATCTCCTCTTGTAGCATTGTTTCCCTGGGAAAACCGGTCAATGCGTCAGCTCAACTCACATCATCTTTCCCAGGGAGGGAGGCCACTGGTTAAGAATGTCCTTCTCTAAAAGGTATCTGTGGGTGACATTCTTTGTCCCCCCGAATTTAGGGCTCTTATTTCTATTTTTCATGGTGTTGGTGATTTCTCATGGGACGCCAGACATGGTGCATTTTACTTCGTTGGTTTGCTGGAATTCTTTCTATATCTGGGTGCTTTTCTGGAACACAGTTACTTAGGAACAATTTTAGAATCTTCCCCCCACCATCTCTTATACCCCTGAGGTGCTCCCTCCCCCCCTTAATCTCAGAACCTCGCTTGGTTTACTGGCGGTCTTTTTAGCAATCGCCAGTTTTAATAAGTGTCTTGCTTTGTTGAATCGCCTGCTGTGTCCAGTGTCCTTGTCTGTCTGACTTGCTTCGCCGCACATCACCCCTCCAACCCCATTTCACTCTAAGTGACATTTCATCTTTATGGCTGAGGGGTGGCGGGACATTTCAGTAACAAAATTAAAAGACAATCTCAGATAAGCCTATGACAATCCTTATTCTGGCCAATTAGGGGAATTAGCTTTTAAGATTTGGAGAGTGCAGCTTATTAAGTTCTTCCGACACCAATTAATGGAAAGATTAAAAAATACCCTGAAATAATTTAACTTGTTCTGAGAATAATGTGTGAAATGAGTATGGGACTCTTTCTCCAACACTATCCATGGTGTGGGCATGTCGGGGTGTTCTTCCCACAATGGGAACCCCAAAGCAGGTCAGGAGGAGAGTAAAGCAGCAGAAACTCCAGAACCAGCTCCCCCTTGGCAGCTCCTCTGGGGTGGGGGTGGGGGGCGCTCTCCTCTTGCCCCATTGCCGCTGCCCCCCGGCCTTGGAGATTTGTTGGTGCATCTGGGACCTGAACTGCTTCTGTCACAGGGGGACAAGGTGCTCACGGTCAATGTGTTGGGGGGCTGACAATAGTTTGGGGTGTTGGTTAATGTGTCAGGGGCGGATGGTCCATGGTTTGGGGCTCATTGGTTGACCCCACTGGTTGTTGTGTTCATTCACTGCTTTAGCAAGCTTGCGAAGTTCCCCAAATTTTATAAATGAAGCTCTCCTTTTATTCTTTTCACAGTTCTGTTTTTAAGTGTGAGGTTTTGTGTTGGCTGGCTTGGGGTACCCAAGTTTTGTGCTGCTTTTACCCTTGGGCTTTATTTTGTTGAGTAGACGTTTGATGAACAGATTCACAGATGCTGCAAAATCAGCCCCCCTTTAGTCCCCTCTTCTCCTGCCATTTTTGGGGGGTGGGGTGTCTTTATGATTCTGCTGGCGATCTAGTCAGTGTGGATTTAAACAGAAATGGGGTCCAGGAACCAGAGTGGGTCTGGTTTACATGGAGCCTGGGGGTGCACTGGACAAGCTAAGACATGTCCACTTGGGGTTAAAAATCCCTAAGCCCCAGAAAGTCCTTCCCCCCGTCCCCCAGTCTCCTGGACACTCTTATTTTCCCATCTGTGTGGTTGTCTTCATTTTGGCAACAAGTGAGAGCCCTCGCAGAGGCATGAAAATAACTCATTGGTTTTTATTCCAGCGGGACCCTTCTTTCCAATAACTCAGAGCATGGTCATAAATTGCCTTCCATTGGGGGGGCTGTGGCAATGGGGTGGGGCAGCTCCCTGGAGCTTCAGCGAGAGGTGCTCTCTCTCCTCCCCCTCGTCTGATGGGGAGCTGGCCGCACTCACATCCTCTCCAAAGCCCACGTCCCTGTTGTTTCTCCAGGTGCACCCGGCACTCAGGCGCAGGGAGGGGAGACAGACAGAAAGGTCTGGATCTCGGTCTCCATCAGGCCCACTCTTAGGAAGAAGCTGGTCCTGCTCCCCAGCACCCCACCTGGGCCTTCATGGGGGCGCTGGTTCCCTGGTGTTGATGGGCCTTTTGTGGGGCGCTGCTCCTCCTCATGGGTTGGAAGGTGGGTGCAGAATGAACCCAGAGACTTCTTCCGAGGTCTCCATGTTTCCAAGTGTGCACCTTGCACCGTCATCCCTCTCAGTGTTATTTTTTATTGCTGTTTTCTCCCAACTCTCATTTAGAGTCTGTTTTCTCTCATTTAGAGTCTGAACCTTCTCCTGTGGTGCACAGGGAACTTGATTCTTCCTCCTTTTTCTGAGGATGCCCTGGGCTGGGTTGAGGCTGGTGTCCCTCAGGATGGCTGGACAGAGCTCTGGGGCCCTCCCCCCGCCCCCCCCAGCATAGATTATGAGGTCATCCATGACTCTGCTCAAGGAGACAGCGGGGGCTTTCTCTGGAGGTTGGGGGCTCCTGGAGCTTGTTTCTGGCATTCATGTTCCTCAGCTGGCAATCACTCTCAGACGGCCATCTTTGTTGGCTGGGACACTTCCTTGAATGCTGTATCACTTTTGACTGACCTTCAACACAGTATGAAAGGAGACTCCTGTAGTCTCCTGTAGGAAACCCCTTTCAGGGCTTACCCTAATTCTAGTTCCCCAGACCTGTGATGAAATGTTTCTATTTCCTACAAGAAACCATCCCATCACTCCCCAGTCTCCTTCCTACCTGTGGACCATGGTGCTTGTTCAGGGGTTCCAGCAACCAAGGACACACATGCTGGGAGGACGGAGGGGTCCCCTGGTCCTTCCCACAGCTGATGGTGGATGAGGGCTGAGCACTGCCTGGCTACCCATGGGAATAGCCTCGACCTGGTGATGGGCAGCTCCCCGGGTCACAGCCGATGACCTTGACCTGGCCTTTTGGTCCTGAAACAGAGAACACTTTTCCTTTTAGTTCATGACCATCAGGCACCGCGTGTAAAATACCGTCTAGTCATTCTGTACAAAAAGCGGTATTTAGTCGCCTCACCGCTGTCTCCTCCTTTGTCAAGTCTCCCTTGGTTTTGCCCCTTAACATGAAGCTGACAGAAGGCCACGCTGCCTGGACCTGGGCGGGCCTAGCTTGGATTTGGGATAATAAGCAAACACGCTAGGAAACCACAGCCTCCTCCTATGGGGTGGCCACACGTCTGGGAAGCTGAGGACCCGCTGCAGACCTGGGATGGTACGCCCACAGGGAGAGTCGCAGCAAGTAGGGACGTGGGCTGCTTTGTCACTTCGTGGAATAGGCGCCTCTGAGGGGGTTGCTGGTTTTGGGCAACTACGTGAAGCTGACCTCAGGCTCACTATCTCTTTTGGACAAACAGGTCAGGGTTAGGAAATCATGAGACACTCAAGGGACCCCTTCTTTTCTTTTCCCTTGGACGAGGGTGGGGAAAGAGTGCCAATAGTTGCCCAAAAAAGCAAGTGGCACAGGAAAGACTTCCTTATAAGAAAGCCAGAGTGCTAGGCCTGGCCTTGGCAGGGCTAGTCTGGAGAGTGAGTGGCTAATCCCCTTTGGCCTCAGGCCACAGGCCTTCCCTGTTGCCTAGGTCAAGCCAGGCCATGGAATATAGTCATGGGTACTCACCACGGGAAATGGGTGAAGGTAAGGGTTCCAGATAATTCTGTCATGTCTGCAGTCTCCCCAAATCTCTCCGTTTAATTCCCTAACTTCCCTAGTGTGCGCCCGCCTGTCTCTATTCACTGACACAGAATTTTCTAGTTCAGCAATTGAATTCTCCATGTCCTGGGAACCCCGGACTTTTAAGGATTCAGAGACCCCAGGAAATGCAAAATGAAGTCGTTATCCTCTGACATAGTTCTGATACCACACGGAGGCTTTCCCAAACTCGACACTTTATAAAACTTGGACTCTGGTTTTCCTGCTCGGAAGCCTGCAGCCAACTCACTTGCTCCAGCCCCTGAGTGTGGGCTCACCGGATTCTTTTGTTTCCTTTCCCCCAAGCAACACAACCGGCTGGTTGAGCACAGAACTTGTGAAACCCGAGGCTGCTGCTAAGCACCCAGATGCCTCACTCAGGGACAAGGAGAAAAGGGAGCGAAAGGGAAAGTGAGCAAGTCCATGGGGCTTAGGGTCCTCAGGAGGAGGACAAAGAGAGAGGACAAAGCTTACTACGTTTATATTTAAATAAGAAATAAACCAGGTGGTCCTGTCCTGGAGCCTCTGCCCGTACCAGAGGTTCTGGGGGAGCCGTGTCTGCCCTTCCTGTGGCAGCCTTTTGTCGCCAAGGAAGCAGCTTCAGGAGGAACCCGTCCCCTCTTGGGCTGGAAATGACCTGCGTCTACCTGTCCTTTAAGGTGCAGCAAACATTTTCAGTGAAAATTTCCACGAGATCTGTTACAAGCTTTAGAAAATCAAATCGACTTTGTTGCTATTTATGGCGGAGGTTGCCAGGCTTCAGGCCACCAGCTAACTGCACTTTAGATTTTGAGTTTCTTTCTGAGGTATTGTGACCGGTCGTAGTAACTGAAAGGGCTTCTGGGGGGGGGGGGGGTCTCAAACCCTTGGGAAACAGACCTGACAAGGACAAGCGGCTTTGCCACTTCATCAGACACCTGGAGGAAGGGGGTCGCCCCGCTCACCAGGATGGACCCTTTCCCTGTCATGTCGTAGAAGATGGACATTGTCAGCCTGAGGGAAGGTTAGGGGTGCAGGGCTAGTACCCTCTCCTAGGCTGGCCCTGGGAAAACCGTCACTCCTTAACAGACTGATTATTTTCCAGACAATTCTCTGAGATCCATGCGTTCATGGCAGGCAGGTGTGAGGACTTGTAAGTGGGCTCTCGGCTCTCACACAAAGCACAGCCCACAGCTGAATGCTGGCCCCCCTAGTGCGGAGCCAGCCGAGCCTGAGTTCTGCCATCTTTTGATATAAAAGGAGAGCACCCTAAAATCTCCATCTATGTGAGACCCCATTTTATAAGACTTCCCTCAATAACCCTTAAAACATTTCTAATTAACTGGCTAATTTAAGTCCGAACAAAAAATACAGTAGACTTCCCAGTCCTTCCTCCCCGGCTTGACCCCAGGATTAAAGGGGTTCATTAAAAGCCAGGTGTTTTAGAGGCAGTAGTGTTCTCTGTAAATAGCTAGATCCAGGCCTTTGGCTTTAAACATCACAAAGAAAAAGTGAAAGCAGGTATCTTTGAGCTTTTCAGGAAACTGTATGTTTGTAGAGAATTTTACAAAAGAATTAGAGAAAATTGAGAAATGGGCTCTGAACCCCACAAGAGATCACTAGAATTTCCTTTTCACAGTCCGCTCTGCCCAGAATGTGGGGGGACCCTGCCCTGCCTCCCCCCACAGCCCCTTTCCCATCTCCCCATCGACCTTCAGTGAGAGCCGGGAAATTCTTTAGAGATCTTCAATTGTTTTTTTCCTAACTGAGCAAAGGAGGCACATTTCAGCTGCTGGCCTCAAATCCAAATGTATTTTTAAAGGCATCCTGTCCAGGTCCCAAGGGGTAGGCGACCTGGTGGGACCGAAAGACAGCATCCTCTTCTCCTAGTTTCCATATGGGGCCTCCGGGTGGTCAGGGGTAGCAGAGACCAACTTGCTTTCCCAGAACTTCCCTGGTTTTAAAACTGAAAATCCCGGATAGCAGGAAACCCCCGAGTCCCTGGCATATCAGGAAAGTTTAACTCCTTATAGGGGCCCCTTAATGGCAAGCCCCTAGCGGGGCTGGGAGGCTCTGGAGGCAACCGACCCCCCAGGCCCCCGTAAATCTTAGCGCTTTCTTTGGGCTCTCCCTGGTGTTCCCTCACGGTCTTGCCTCTTCCGTAGCCAGGTGTCCTCCGTAGCCGTCCCCGGCAGCCCTCCTCTCGCAGCCGTCTTCAGAGTGACGCGGCCCTTGTATCCCTGACCTCCCGGCTCAGGTGTGCACGCTCACGCATGCGCACAGCCTTACGCCAGGTGTCCGCAGTCAGGTATGCGTGCCCCACGCCACACTCCCCAGTGCCCTCTGCAGTAACACAATCAAGGCCACAGGTGCTAGCCACAGAGGCTAGTGGTGCAAAAATCTGACCAATTCGCTTACGCTCCAAGCCCCAAACTCACCATGGCCTTACCCAGCAGAACCCGGTTAGGGATGGACGTGGCCACAGGGAAGGCGAGAATCTGCGAGTGCATCTCACGACCACAAGGGGGCGCCAACAGCCCTTGAAGTTGTTCTCACTTCTGGAGAACGGAGGTTTTAAAAACCCGCAGTAAAGAACTAAGTTTAAAAAGAGCAAAATGTCCTGGGTGGACCCCTCATCCGGCAATTGTTTCTTGTTAGGTTTTTGGCCACTAATTGATCATAGCAGATAAAAAATTGGGCGGGAGGGGGAATTATAGCCTTTGAGTTCAGGTAAGAAGGTACGCGCTGAGCTTGTCTGAGGCAAACTGTGGCCCCAAAGATAATGTGGAGGGGTGACCCCATAATTTGGGTCTAAACAGTCGTCGTAGCTGCCAAGCCCCCGCCAAGGTGCTGTGGTTTTGGCTTGGCCGGTTACTGGGTCCAGTACAGAACTCCAGACAACACCTTCTTCCTCCGGGGCCTGGGGCCTTAACACAATCTCTGGCAAATGAGAATTTCTAGAAATAAACCAAGAGCTGCCCACTTCGGGGGTACTGCTGACAGGAAGTCCCAAATGGGATTTCTTCCATTTGGGAAGCATCAGCCACTTGTCCCTGGGGACAGCAACTAGATGGTGCGGTGACTGTGGCTGTGTGAACATTTTCGAGTGAGGTCACAGATCTCGGGGTTCAGCCTGTACACCCCAGGCTGTGAGGTAGCTGTGGGGACACTGTCCATGTCTGTGGTTTGTCGCTCTCTGAGATGCCATTAAGTGACTCTCAGTTTTCTCTGGCTGCTGGACCAAGTGATGACAATATTGGCGGCTTAAAACAACTCAAGTTCATCATCTCACAGTTCTGTTGCTTAGGAGCTTGGCACAGGTGTCGCTGGGCTAACATTAAGAGATCTTCAGGACTGTTTCTGGAGGTTCTGGGGAGAATCCACGTCTTTGCCTTTCGCAGCTTCTAGAAGCATTTGTGTTCCTGGGCTCACGGCCCCTTTCTCCACCTTCAAAGCGGGTGATGCTAACCTCTCTGATCATCGTTTTTCCCCTACATCTTCCCGAGCCTTCCCCAGCTGCGAAGGTCCTCATTTTGGGGGATGTATGTGATTCAGTTGGGTTCGCGTGTTAATCTGGGGGAATCCACCTCAAATCTACAACCTCCTGACGTTTGCAAAGTCCTTTGTGCCACGTAAGGTCACACGGTGACAGTTTCTGAGGGTTAGGACATGGGTAACTTTGGGGGACTCTTATTCTGCTGACTGTTCCATAAATAGTCTAACAGTCTGTTCTTTCATATTTTGTCACTCTGATCCCAGGATCTGGGCAGAACGAGCTGTGGCCCAGTGTAGATCAACTTGGAAAGTCAGTGGGTAGTTATTTTCCTTAACCAGCATTTTCTCAGACTCTGAAAGAAAAACCATGTCCAATACAGCCTTTCGTTACAGCAGGAAATGGCATCTTGCTTCGTGCTCAGTGCTCTCTGGTGTTATTAAAAGGTTGGGCATTTCTACTGTCTTAAAAAAATTCCATATCTAAACTCTTGGCCACCTGTCATGGAACACACTTCCTGGGTTGGGATGGACTGGATCAGAAAGGTGACAGGAGCTTGTAAGTGGCACCTTGGTCCTGCCTACTCTGCTGGGAGAACAGTGGGGCCATGTGCTGAGGTTCCTGGCAGTGCAGGACTCGCTAGTTTCTGGAGGCAGATGCCAGCCCTGCATGGGTATGGGGTATTCTGTTGTCAGTTGGACCCCAGGTGTAGGGTGGAGGTCTACATTGTCAAACTCAGTTCCAGCAAGTTTCTGAGAGAGGAAACAGACTCTGCAGCCACAGCTAGAGGGTCCCCCAACCCACTTGGGGTTTTTCTAGGACTGTCAAGTGTCCCAACCGTGGTTGTGTTGTGCACTTTTTCACTTATTTCTGAAATGTGTTCTCTGCAAGCACCTCCCCAACCCTTACTGAAAAGAAGGGGGGGAACAACAAGCAAACCAACAACCTAGCTCACACCCTCTGCTCTGAGGAGGGGCCCCACTAGAGCTGGCCCCTTCATTGGGATGGAAGTCAGAGTGCAGAGCGAGATCAAGAGGTGGGCTCGGACTGACTCCTGGGTAAAAATCCTGCTGTGTGACCTTGGGCAAGTTACTCTACCTCTCTGTGGTTTAGTTTTCTCACCTGTAAATGGAGACAGTAGCAGTAGCTACATTTGATAAGGTTGCTGTCAGGAGGAATTAACATAAATAAAATGTTTAGGGCAGTGGTATCACAGAATAAATGCCATGGAAGGCTGGTTGCTACCATCCTTATCATCACGTCATCATTTCACAACATGGCCCATCCTTTACCTTCCCTCTGACTAGGAGAGTCTGTCCCATCCAGATGGGTAGTCTTGGGCTAGGTTTCCCATCTGAATGGCACCGGTGAATTAAAGAAATATGTATTTTATTTTTGGGGTCTTGATGTCATTCTGTTTCTTTCCTTCTCTTTGTGCTGTGACCATTAGGACTATTGAAGAATTCAATACACAGGGCCTCCCTGGTGGTGCAGTGAGTTAAGTCTCAGCACTATGAAGCTATCTCAGCCACTGCAGCACAAGTTTGATCCCCAGCCAGGGAGCTTCCCACATGGCGCAGCAGACCTCTCCTGTCTCACCTGCTGCTACCCTCAGCAGTGTATTTCAGTCAGTCTGCCTGTTCTGCTCCCCACTCTGTCTATGGTGAATCCTCTCACCGCCCCCACCCCCCCACCTCTGGCCTACACCCCAGCTCTTGTATGCATAAATAAATAAATCTTTAAAAAAAAGAATTCAATATACAAATACATGTGAATCCACATTACAATTTTCTTAAAAAATAAAATCAGTTTTCTGCTGATGATACTCAAATAAGATGGGATATTTCAAGTAAGAAAAACAGAAACAAACCCCCAATCAAACAAGAATACCAACAAGAGGTCCGGTTTGTACCCCCTCATGGAAGCGAATGGCAAGGCAGGCAGCCGACTTTGCATTATGCTGGTGTCCAGTCGCGCTGCCCCGACTCAGGATTCTGAGCTCAGAGTGATTCCATCAAGACAGCAAGTTGAAACATGTTAATATGTTAGATTGTGGAAACGGGGTCCCTGCACTTCCCTTGGGAGTGGATTTTATGCTGATTTGTGTATTTTCTCTCACCTGAAGATTCAGAGGGTAAACGTGAAAGTGCAAAAGATCCTGACTGGAATGCTCATTTTATTTTTCTGAGGTATAACGCTCTGTCAGTCTCAGGTGTACAATGGGGTGGGTTGATATTTGTGTTATTGTGGGATGACTACCCTAGCAAATCTGGTCAACACTCCTCCCTCACACAGTTACAGGTTTTTTTTTTTCCTTGTGGTGAGAACTTTTAAGATCTAGTGTCTTAGTGACTTCCAAATATGCAACACAGTGTGATGAACTACAGTCACCAGCTGTGCCTTATATCCCCAGAATTATTTGATAAATAGAGCTTGACCCCCTTCACTCATCCCCCCATGCCCCCATCAATCTGTTGGCCCCCATCAATCTGTTCTCTGTATCTATGAACTTGGTTTGTCTCCCTTTAGACCCCACAAGTAAGACCAGAGTGGCATTTTTCTTTCTCTGTCTGACCTATGTCACTTAACATAGTGCCCTCAAGGCCCATCCATGTCGCAAATGGCAGGATGGTTTTCTTTTTTGTGGCTGCATAGTATTCCCTTGCAGAGATGTACCGCATTTTCTTATCTGCTCATCCATCATTGGACACTAAGGTTGTGTCCATGTCTTAGGTCTTGTAAGTAGTGCTGCTGGGAACATGGGGTGCAGATCTCTCTCCGAGTTAGGGGTTTTGTGTCTGTCTCACCCAGACCCAATTCTGGGGTAGGTTTGCCAACTGAACCCTCCACCGAGTTTAGTTGCTTTTCTATCTCTGTGTGGCTTGGTGGGCAGGAGGGGAAGGTGCTGCTGTGTCACTGGCTCCTATAACCCGGGGAATTTGCCAGGTGTCTCACCTCCTTCTCCCACCTGCAGGCGCAGCCTGGTTATCGCCTTCCAGCTCCTGAGCCTTCAAACTATCAGCTTCCTAATCTGATCAATCTGCGCTGGTGTTTTGCTTTAGGGAGGAACAGAGCTCTGCTTCTGGTTGGTCGGTGAGGGGGTCAAGAGCAGCCCCCTCAAGGAACAAGACGGCATCCCTCTGGGCAGACAGTGGCAAGTCGCACCAACCTGCCCGGGACTTTGGGGGTCAGGGGAGACGCTGGATTTCCACTTTTAAAGTCAGGACAGTCCCGAGCACACCAGTCACCCCAAGACTGTCATTTTGGGGTGGTGGAGCAGGGCACTCCATGATAGGCCGCTGGGGAGCACTTGGGCACTGGGCAGCCCCGGAGGAGGCAGGTCTCCTGGCTGCTAAAGGAGCCCGCGTGGCGAGGCATCTGCGCGAGCTTCCGAGGGTGGCAGCCATTTGCTCTGCGACGCAGGTGGCGTCATGGGCCTGGGCCTGCGCCACAGACGGGGGAAGGGGAGGAAACGGACACGTGGCAGGCACGGCCGGTGCGCGCAAGCACCTGCTCTGTGCAGAGGCTGGCATGGCCCCCTGAAGGGAAGAGCCAACAGGAAAAAATTAGGGACGATTTGCTGCTAAACCAGGCAGAGCTGCTTGTCCTGCAGGCAAATTCAGAAAGGGGAAAAGGAAACACTGGCCAGAGAGTCCTGGAAGGAGAGGGGGGTCGCAGACTCACCTGCCAGTCCCGGCGGAGGACTGAGGGTGACGGGTGATGGGAGGCATTTTAGGAGGTGTCATGGGCTGGCTGATCTGAGAGCGGACAGCACTGGAGGAGAGTAACTGGTTTGAAGAACATATGTTCGGAAGTAGAAATGAGAGGGAGGGAGGGAGGGAGGGAGGAAGAAGGAAGAAGGAAGGGGAGATGAGATGAAACTCTGGAGTGAGAGAATGGGAAGGGAGGCCAAGGAGGGGGAGGCATCCGATTATTCAATGTTCCTGTGTATATATCACTGTTTTAAGTCTTCAAGTAACGCCTGATCATTTCTCACCCAACATGGAGGGTGGGAACTGTCTTCATGACGTTGCAAAGGAGCAGAGCGAAATGTCAAACATTGGGTCACAGGGCTTGAGAGCATTGCAACTTGCATTTGTGCTTGAAGGACATTCCAGCAGAGTGAGCTCAGGAAAATGGCATTTTATCAGGGTTAATAACTTTGCCCAGGATATGGCAAGATCAGAGGGACGAGATCAGAGGGCCCAGGAATCCGAGGGAGAGGCCCAGCAGGAGGCCTCTGCAGGAATTTGGGTGGGAGGCTCAGACCTGGGCCGGGGTGATTTCAGAGGAGGAAGTGTGTGGTGGGGGCGGGCAGGTGTCCAGGGAAAGGGGGGTTGGTGCTTGGGGTCCCAGGGGCGGCAGCTGGAAAGAAGCTGGAAATATGAATTAGGTAGGTCCAGTTGGGGCAAACAGGAAGGCTTCTGGTCACCCAGCCCTGTGTGTCCTGAGGCTGTTCCTCAGCCTCTCTGAGCCTCGGTCCCCTCGCCTGTAAAGTGGCAATGGGAGCGGGACAGTTCTCAGGGCTTCGGAGCATCAAAGCCCCGAGTCCCTCAGTGGCGTAGAGCTGAGTGGGTCTTCGGTGAGAGGACCCAGTTTTGAAAAAGCACCTTCGAAGTGGCTATTTTGGGGGCTACTTCCTTGACGTGCTCTGCTTTGAAAAGGGAGGGAGAGGCTCATTCATTTCTCCCTGGCTTTGTTACAATAACCTTTCTCCAGGGGGTCTGAGATCCCAGGTGTGGACGCAGACCCCGCAGGACGCTGCTTACCTTCTTCCTTGCTCGGAGCTCTCGCCACCCCCTCGGCTCCAACTGCAAAGTCAGAAAGTCAGTCTCTTAACACTCAAAGGCAGAGGACTTTGGTGTCCTTTCTTGAAAAGAAAGCGCTTCCCTTAACGTGTGTCCGCCCGGGCCCCTGGGCTTCTTGGGGCTTGATCTCCCCAAGGTCAGGCGGCCCAGCCTCCCACCTGCCTCCCGGCTGAAGCTCTGTTTGCTTTGCAATTAAGAAAATGACTTCAGTTCTTAATTTTCACTTGAAGTCAATATAGGAGGCGTTACTTTTTAAGGAAAAAAAATAACTAGTGGTTCTTTTAAGGCCAATATGGTTGGGCACGAAAATCACACTAATTCAGGCTTGTTAAAAAGTAGGCTAAATTCCATAATTGTCTGTTCTATGTGCTCAAGCTGGGAGCGTAATGATGATAATAACAATAATAACCGTCTTGATTGGGTGGCAGAGACGAAGCCTATCACCAGATCCTGCAAGGCACAAGTATCTTTCTCCCTAGCTTTTAGAAGGAGAAACTGAGGCTCTGGAAGAACAATTGAATTGCCCAAGGCCACACAATTAAGTTCAAAGTTCACACCCGCTCTCTCTCCTCCAACCCTGTTGCCTGTGAGACCTGAAGCGGCTTCAAAACAGAAGGTTCAACTTCTCAGGCAGATGGAAAGTCTCGTACACAAGACTTTCAAATCTTTTTTTTACAGAATCATTCCAAACCAGGAAGTCTCTAACATTGCGTGTTAGGTCAGACTAGTGAGCCCCGAAGTTTGGGGGAGACATTGCAGCCTGGAATTCAAGCCGTTGGTCCTCCTTGCCCTTCTCACCCTCCCCCCACTTCTAGTCTCTTCCTTCCCTTATATCTGGCTCCCCACAACGCCAACCACAGGGATACTTGGTAGTGAGAACTAGGGGGCCTCTGCAGGAAGAAGCTCTTCGTCTTCAGTCCAGAGAAGAAAGAGCAGGGAGGGGCAGGGAGGGCTTCGGGAACTGGGCTGGGCTCAGGGGCTCGGAACCCAGAATTCAGGCCCCCCGTCATTTCCCTGTGTCTCCCGCGTGCCAGGAACAAGGCCAGGACCTGTGGGTACTGCCAGGAGGAGCAAAGGCAGCCATTCCCTGACCAGTCTCCTGCCCCCGTGAGAGTTAGAAACAGTCAGTCCTCCCGCTGCCTCCGGGGGAGCCAGAGCGGACCAGGGGGATCACTTCCCACCCACAGAGGCTTCTTCCTGAGGGAACAATGTTCTGGCCCCACCTGCTCCCCCAGGCAGGCCTGGACCAGGGAGCCCAAGGGTGCGACAGGGGTGCACATCACCCCTCCGGGCCCTCGGACCCTCACCGCCACAGAGGTGGACCTCAAACTCTGGCGTCAGTTGTAAGCACAGTAAAATCACAGGCTGCCAGATCAGGGGTCCAGGCCTCCACGGACAAGTGCAGGGAAGTTTCTGGGGCCTCCAGGGGGGCTGTCTGCTAAGTTGAAGGCCAAGATCTGAGTGCTCGGACCTGAGGTGTCCAGTTGCCAGATCCCAAAGCCTGTGGTGCTTCTGGCAGATGCAGGAGTTGTTCGGAAACCTGGGTGAAGAGTGTCCCTGGGAGGAGACTCCGTCTGGTTGGCTGTGTGTGTTCAGTCTCCTGCTGGGTCGGCTGCCAACAGAGGCGAGTGCTGGCCAGGCCTTTTGACCACACTGTTCTAGAAAGAGAACCAACTCTGGTGGCTGGCCCTGGTCCCACTCCCATCCCTGCCTTCTCGCTGTCTCCTCTGGCCAGCTCGGCCAGATACTGCATTCATTCAGCTGGAAGTTCCTCTGGGAAGCCGGAAATTGAGGCCATCTTTACTCACTGATTTTCTCCACCTCCCTGTAATGGAGCCAATTTTGCTATTTGTCCTCAGACCCCTTCGGGTTTTCTGCAGGAACCGAACCTTTCTCTGCACGCAAGCTGCCAAGCCCACTTTCCTGTGGGAAGCCAGTTATCATAAAGGGACAATTAGAATATTACCAATGAATCCTACCATTAGAATATTACCAATAATGCCTCTTCTTTATCTTCTCTCCACCCCCAATTTGTTTTTTATTACATTTGAGTAGATAGGGAAACGTCTTATCTTACAGAATGTGTTCTCTTTCAGCCCACATGGAATTTTCTAGAAGGAAGAGCCAAGAAGTTGGGGGGTCAAGGTGGGTACAGTGGCCCTCTGGCAGGAAGGAGAGGGTGGGGTGCTGAGGAGCCACCAAGAACATCTAGAGGTCACCACCTGCAGGGCAGAGCCACCGAAGGGGAAGGTGGGAGTGTGGGGGTGTAATTAAGCCCAGCGTTAGAGAGATCATTTGCTTGAGGCATAAAGAACAGAAAGGAAATTAAAAAATATTCCTCACCTCCAAATTCTGCATGGAGCGAGGATGCAAAGAGTGGGTGGGAGAAGTTCTAATTTGCAGAGATCTCTGCAAACAGTTTCTCAGCACACAGCAGAGGCCTTGCTGGTGTTTTTCTATTGAGAATTACTCTTCTGGGCACTCCCCAAAGTTGAATTTGAAAGGCAGATCCACAGTTCTGGGTTATCCAAGAGGCTGGATCTTCCCTGGAAACAAAAGAGGCTGTGATCTCTCAAACGGCTTCATTTGATTTTATCAGAAATGTACAAAAATTTCCCCCGCAGGCTGGGAACCCTGCTGAGGGATTCTAGCCCAGCGTGTAATTAGCCTGAGAGAATTATCAGCATCGGAAAATAAAACTTTATATGATAAGACATCCCAATTATGGCGACAGTGTCAGTTATTCGCGCCTAATATATATGTATTTATCCCATCATCTCGTCTGCTTCGCGAGTCCAGCCAAGACGATACTCTCCCGTTATTGCCCAATCCAGGCTGCGGAGATGGCATCTCTTCGCCTTTATTTTTGCTGGCACACCCCAGCACTGAAGCACATTAAAGTAATAAAATTAGGCAGCAAGGCGTCCTAGTCACTCCCACTGTGTTCCCGTAACCCCCTCATTTACAACAGACCGAGACAGAAAAAAATGTTTTAGAGCAATTTAAGATGAAGCAACGCTGGATATGTAAATCCTGTTTTATTGGCAGTTATGGCAGCTGGCTGATTCTTCTCCAGGGCCTGGGAGCCTCCTGTCCCTGGCTGAGCTGGGGGGAAGCCACCGGGGTCCAGGTCTCCTGGGGGAGTGCACCATGAACAGCTACTTTGCTCAGCACCTGCCAGGCAGGGTGGGTCCGGGTAACCACTCACCCTCCTACACTTTCAGGGTCCCTGCATGCAATTCTGGGGAGACTGTTGCGAGACTGGTGTTTTTACAGATGACAAAGGCAGCTTTTATTTTTTAACAACTATATCACTTCTCACCTTTTTATTCCTGTTAGAGAGTCTGTTCTTTAGAGGGCCTGTTCTTTAGTAGCCAGGCGCTGTTCATGACAGGCAAGGTCTGGAGCCGTCCTAACGCCCCTCGGCGGCAGCTGAGGGCTCCCTGAAGCCGGTCTGTGTACACAATGGAATACGTCACAGCTGCTAGAAAAGACGCAATAGCGCTTGTTGGGGGGGGGTGGTCCTGAGGGGGTGATGCTCAGGGGAAAAATCAGAAAGTGACAGGCAATTACTAGAGGGAGCCACTCATAACATAAAATATAAGCAAGTAAAGAAAACAAACTAGCAAAACAGCAAATATAACTCTAAACTATGAAGAGTAAGATGGCGGAGGGAGGGGAAGCAGGACGGAGGGGTCGTGGGATGGGGCTTTGGTGGAGGGTACACAGGTCAGGGGTGAATTGTACTCCCCCATGATAAAGTTTTATCAATAAGTGGCAAATCAATAAAACTTGAAGAAGAGGAGGAGGGGGAGGAGGTGAGGAGGATTCAGGTAATGGCAAGATGGAAGCTCTCATGGGAAAAAACTGGCTTGTGTTAAGATAATTTAAGAGACAGACAAAGCAGAGAGACCTGGGCGGGCTCATTATTCCCCAGATGCCTGGCCTGTGCTCCTGCAGAGAGACAGACACCCAGACACAGAGCTCATGGTTAAGGTGAACTTTACGAAGACTCCCAGCCAGGCAAAGTACTCAGGGGCTCAGCGGGGATTTGCAGCATTCAGAATGAGTTATAACAGGATTCCCAAGGCTAGGGAGACAAGGGAGAAAGAGAAGGAAAACAATTACCCCACTCTGCAGAACTTATCTTAGACTTTACTGTGCTTAGTGTAACTACTATAAAAATAAGAGGTTTAAAAGCTGTGGAGCAAGTCGGGACTGGCTGAAATATGTGGCTTGGTGTCCCTGCACTTTCATCTCCCCTCCCCCCTTTCCTTGGCTTGACTCTGCCCAAACCTGTAGCCCTTAAGAAAGTGCTGTGATTTAAGAGGGGTCCTGAGCAGCAAGCCCCTGGGAGTTTATGTAACTCACACGGGTGCTCTTCTTGTCCCAGAACAGGAAAGAGGACATGGGGCAACTTTCAAAATGGCCACAGAGCGAGGAGACACCCAAGGTGGAGAATGGTGGAGGCGGACACTCTTTCGGAACCCCTCTGTAGGGGGGCTCTTATGACTGGCTAGTAGGATGCTGGGGGGCTAACTGTCCACCTCCCCATCCTTGAGTTCAGAGCAGCTTCACAGACTCCAACTGGGGAAAAGCTCAGACCTGCTCTTCCAATATGTGGATATGCACTCAGTGCTGAAGGGAGGAAGGAAGGTTGAGGGAGCTGGAGGGACGTGAAACAAGAGCTTAGAGAGCTCTGAATTCATTTATCTGAATCCATGGATGCCCCTTCTGTGTGGTCAGTCAGACTTACTAGCTTCATGTTATGTGGCAGCACTAATCAACTAGAAAGTCTGTAGTCTTCTTACCAAGGGATCATCCATTTGGAGGATTGGAACTGTCCTGTCTTCTTCATTGATGATAGTGCTGGACTCCATGGTTGAGGTGGGGGTGGGGCCGGGCTTCCTCCCAGCCAGGTCCCTGAACACCAACCCGTCACCTTAGGGGGAAGTCATGGAAAATTCAGATTCCTAGGCCCCATCCACTACCCACTGAGTTAGACTCTCTGTATTTTTTAAATGTAATTTTTGATTTTCTTTGTATTTTTTAATAAATATTTTTACTTACCTTGTGCTTTTGTTTTGAAGTAAAATGTGTAATATAAAGTATCTAAGCCTTGACTTAGTAATTAAATATACCTGTGAAGCCATGATTCAAATCAAGATTATAGAACATTTCCACCACCTATAAAGCTCTTTCCCTTCCTTCCTTCCCAGATAATTTCCAGCTTCCAGGCACAACTGCTATTCTCTCTCCTATCACAGAGAGAAGTTTACCTGTGTTTAAACTCCACCTACACCTATTCTTTTGAATCTTTTGAGTTTCTTTCAACATTATGTGCGTAGATTTATCCACACAGTTGCTAATTCTTTCTCATTGTAGTGTCTGGTCATATGAATATACAACTTCTTTACTCACTTTATTCTTGATGGAATCCTGTGGTTTCCAGGTTTTGGCTATCCTATGAAAGCTGCTAAGAACATTCATGCAAGGGCCTTTTGTGCCTGTAAGCACTCCTCTCTGTTGGGAGAGGCAGTGTTGAGTTATATGTTTAGCTTTGGCAGGTAGCTATCTCACAGTTTTCCAGAGTTGTACCAATTTGCACTCTCAGCAGTAAATGGGAATTCAGATGCTCTGCATTCATGTCTTCACTTATTATTATCGGAACATTTGGTTTTAGCCATTCTAATAGGTGTGGTGTATTGGTATGTTTTTGTTTTCATTTGCTTCACTCACCCAGTAATGATATTATGAAACTTTTCATGTGCTTATTGGCCTTTTGGAATTCTTCCTTTGAGACTAATCAAGTCTTTTTAAATTGGGCAATGTGTCAATTATCCTCTTAATTTAGAGGACCCTCTTGTTATTAACAACTACGTCAGTTGACATAAGAACACTAATGGCAGACAACCACGTCTTTGAAATTAACTTGCTAACCAACTACACCTCTCTTCTTAACTGGAAAATTTTCTTGAGATCTCAACTTACGTTTTTTTCAATTCTCAAGCCAGCAGCTCGCTTTCTGCCTATTCAGCCTTCCTCTCACCTTTCTTTTAACTAGTTTTGGTTGACTTGGTCTTTGTGGATGAAATGTGGCTGTGTCTCTGTGGGTGAGTTCTGACTCAGTGTGGGGCATGAAGTCTGGATGTGAAGCACTCATCCACACCACCTCCTTGCCTCCCAGCACTTGATTGACACAACAACCTTGTCGCACACATGTGGAGCAGAAAAAGCCAGGAAGGGGAGGAAGAGTTTTGGATCTTCCTTTGTCAGCCTCGATTCCACCACTCCATCTCCCAGGAGCTGTGCAGGCCCCAAGCTTCCTCTCTTTTCTCCAGCACCTGCCTTTTTCCTTTGCCAGGAGCCCACAGGAAGGAACACGGATTCAGTGTTTCTCTTCCTGAGTTTGGTGCATGTGTGCGTGTGTGTGTGTGTGTGTGTGTGTGTGTGTGTGTGTATGGGACCTGCTTTGTGTTATCAGGAAGGAGCCTTTTCATGTCCTTCTGCCTTTGATGTCAATGCAATAATCTACCTTCAGGGTCAAACAGTCCCCACGCCTTTGTAGCCCATGGACCAAAGGGACAGAAATATCTTACTATTTCCAGGAGCTCAGAACTCCCCTACTCCAACCCTCATTCAGTAGACTGACGGGGTTGGGATCTCAGTAGGAGAGCATATTGGTCTGCTTTTTAGCCTGATCATCCTGGAGAGAGAGGTGTGTTGCCTCTGGAAAGCATCAAGAGAGAGAAGAAAGGGGAAGAAAAGCAGAGGGAGTTTGATAGCAGTAAGATTCCTTCTTGCTGCTCTTTCCCCCATGACCTGTGACTCAGAGGCCAACATGGCAGGAAGCGGTGAGGTGGTGAGGAAGGGATGCAGAAAATGTGCTGTGCAGTGTGTGTGTGTGTGTGTGTGTGTGTGTGTGTGTGTGAGAGAGAGAGAGAGAGAGAGAGAGAGAGAGAGAGAGAGAGAGAGAGAGAGAGAGAGCGAGAGCGAGAGAGAGAGAGAGAGAGAGAGAGAGAGAGAGAGAGAGAGAGAAAGAGAGCACACATGGGTGTGTGTGAGTTCCTCCCCCTCCCCGTCCCTACACACCCAGCTCCAACCTGGGATACGGGCTGGGTGAAATGGCCTCAGGTGGATACTTCCAGCATCATAACCATGAACAAAAGTCTACCTTGATTTCACATGGACGCGAATCTGGCATTTGTGACGGTGAGACCATCTCCCGTGAATATTTCTTTTTCCACTTGTAGGCTGGTTATGATGGCGAGAGCATTGGAAATTGCCCATTTTCTCAGCGTCTCTTTATGATTCTCTGGCTAAAAGGTGTTATATTTAATGTGACGACAGTGGATCTGAAAAGGTAAGACAGAGTTTCTGCATTATTGAAACGACTGCTCCCAATTTCCTACACACACACACACACACACACACACACACACACACACACCCGGAGGACCCACGGGCGTGTCCATTGGCAGTTAGGATCCCGACTGGAAGCCGGAGCCCCGGCCAAGGGTAATTACAAGATTATCGGCTGACTCGGCCGTAGTCAGGAAGGAGTGGGAGTGGGCGCGCCCCGGGAACCCGGTTTCCCAGTTACTGGTCAGCTGCGGACCTCCCCAGAGCCTGGCTGAGCATCTGTCCTGGCTGATAACACCAGGGAGAGTTAACTTTTTTACCTCCATACCAAGAACAGGGACTACACTTTTGTCGCCAGTGTGACACTTTACACACCCACAGTCTCCTTTGAAATTCTCCAGGATTGTTTCTTTTTGATTGGTGAGGACGTGGCTAGGCCTTGGCAATCTGGGCACATTTCCTGTAAACTCTGCATTTTCCTCCCACCCAGGAAGCCTGCGGACCTGCAGAACCTGGCTCCTGGAACAAACCCTCCTTTTATGACTTTTGATGGTGAAGTTAAGACGGATGTGAATAAGATCGAGGAGTTCTTAGAGGAGAAATTAGCGCCCCCAAAGTAGGTCTCATAAAAACAGCATCCATAACTGGGTTCTCACCCCCCCAGCGCCGCCCCCCTTTCCCCCTGCCTTTGAGGACAATTCTAAAGCTCTTGGCTTTCATGCATCTGGTGTTCTATGGTGCTAACTCCCTTAGCTGGACCTGTGGTGTGCCACAGACAGCAGCAAGAGTAGAAACTTTGAGTTTGAGTTAGAGGAGCTGGAGTGCTTTGCACCCACAATTTGGCTGCTGGTGGCAGGAAGTGGAGAGGAGGCGGAGTGGAGTGGAGTTGGGTGGTTTGGCCATTCTGGAAGGTGTCTGCTGACACGCAACATCACGAAGTGCTGGAACCTTCTAGTCCATGGTCTTCACTTCAGTAGGGAGGACACTAAGACCAATGAGGTCAGGGGTCCCTCCATCCCAGGATGAGAACAGTCGATCCAGAACCTTCTTCCTAGACTGCATTGCTTCTGATCCTTGAAGATAAAAGAGAGGGAAGGCAGGCAGGGGAAGTTTTCTTTTTTTATAGTCACTCAGAGAAAGATAAGCCCCTCACCACCATCTTGTCACCCCACCTCAGTCGCTGCTATCTGTGATACTCTCATTTTGAATTTTTTAAGGTATCCAAAGCTGGGGACGCAACACCCTGAATCTAACTCTGCAGGAAATGATGTGTTTGCCAAATTCTCAGCATTTATAAAAAACACCAAGAAGGATGCAAATGAGAGTGAGTTCCTCCATCTTCTGTCCCTGTTTTCAACGTGGCCCGCCACCTCCTGGGGGCCGCTCATTAGAAAGCCCTGGGAGTTCTGGCTGTTCCACGGAGCGTGGGGCCCTGTGTCCAGATACAGAGAGAGAATCCCTCCAACTTTGGAGCTGCATGTGGGTTTCAAGAGACTGCACATTTTATATGGAGACTGGGAGACTAGAAAACAACATTTTTAGGGGAAAATAATCACTGCACAGAAATCCATTTACATGATGTTGCTCCAGTGTCTCTTTCATTATGGGCTTCCCATAAATACTTTAAAAAAAGAATTATTTGTTTATGCATACAATAACTGGGGTATAGGCCAAATGTGGGGAGTGAGAGGATCACCAGAGACAGAGTGGGGAGCAGAACAGGTGGATTGACTGTTCACTGCTGAGGGGAGCAGCGGGGAGACAGGAGGGGTCTGCTGTGCCATGTGGGTCACCTCCCTGGCCGGGGATCAAACTCTTGCTGCAGTGGCTCTGGATAGCTTCATAGAGCTGAGACTTAACCCTTTGCGCCACCAGGGAGGCCCCTCCCATAAACACTTTTTAAACAAATGGATGAGTTTAGCAGTAGCAATGTTGGGTAGACGTTATTGAAATGACTGCTCCTAATTCCCTACACACACACACACACACACACACACACACACACACACACCGAGGACCGTGGACATGCCCATCAGTGGAAGCAGGCCTATTTTCCAGGGAGGGGTGAGTCCCTTACTCAGACCCCCCTCCCCCAGCCTTCCTCCTCTCTCTGTCTCCACCTCCTAGGGAGGAAGGGAGACGCATGTCTTCTTTCTCCCCTAGAGAAAGCAGCTCAGGCTCACTGTTGCTATTCCGTTTCAGTTTACGAAAAGAACCTACTAAAGGCCCTGAAGAAGCTGGATAACTACCTAAAGAGCCCTCTGCCTGATGAGATAGATGCCGACGGCGCCGAGGAAGTCACCGCTTCTGGACGGAAGTTCCTGGACGGGGACGAGTTCACGCTGGCTGACTGCAACCTCTTGCCCAAGCTCCACATTATTAAGGTTTGCTGCTCCTCTGCTGTGAGGCTGAAGTCGTGAATGGGGCTTTGTTTTATTTTGTTTTGACTGTGTTTTGGCCAGACACCGAAACCATCTGAAATGTGCATTGCAGAATTAAAAAGCTGAGCTTGTTTCTGTTGGAAACAGCCACCCCCCACATTTCAGATACACGGCATTTCTCAGGTGTTCTTTAGTCCAGAAAGTGCCTGGGAATGTGGCTCCCACCTCCCCACCCCCCATGTCACAGCTTCTCTTTTCAAGTCTCACCCCCACACCCCGGGGAGAAGGTGTGGGAAAGCACCCTGAGGCACCGTGACTGCACCTCATGTTGCCTCAGCGCAGCTGATGCGTGGAATCCCGAGCATGAAAATGGGAGCTGAGTCACTTGTGGGTGATTGTTGGGATAAACATGCCACCTAGAGATGACAAGGCGTGTCCTCTCAGCCCTCAGCATGGACCCCCACATCTGGGCGCAGCAGACGGCTCCTGGGCTGAGCCTCTGTCTTCCCTGATCGTGTGGAAACTCCTAGGTCGGAACTTCTCCAGCACTGGCGGGCACAGGATTGTCAGGGAGCTCTTTAGAGACGCAGGTCATTTGATCCAGTCCTGCCCTAACTAGAACTTCTGGGGCCGACCCTGGAATTCCAAGGTACATGCTTCCCCCGTGGAGCCTTCAGTAATGGCTGTCTAAGCAGTGCCCCACCCGCCTCCCCTCTGTCTCTTACAGCTGTTCATGGTTATTACCGTGGTCACATTGCTGTGCCCTTGACCTGCAGCCACCCCAGATGTCCCAGGTAGAAGCCCAAGACTTGCTCTAGGGCACCTTGAGGTCTAGAGCTAGGTGCTTGGTATAAGGATAGGGAAATTGGAAGGGAAGACAAGGGAGGCCAAATACAGGGTTAGAAACTTGTGTTCTGATGTGGTTTGAATAATACGATTAATTGGCATTAAAAAAAATCTGATTTTCATCATTGGCGGCATTTGTTACTTTGATGGGCTAGCAGCCCCCTGCCCCTGGTCAGCTCATGTCATTCCCTGGTCTCTCTCTTCTTCCATTTCTCCTTCCTTCTTCCTCACTGTCCTCCCCCTTTTGTCTTCTTTCTGTTCTCTACACCTTGTGCTCAAGGGGTATCAGCTTGAAATTCAAGTCCTGAAAAATATTGTTGCTCTCACAAGTGAATGTTCTTTTCGACCACTTTGTGAGATTCCCGCTGTCTAAAATTTATGAGCATTGGGATCCCTCAAAATCTGCTACACCGCTGATTGTTCAAATGGAGAGTCTCGTGACCAATTCCCAAAAAATGTTCTTGGGGATTTCAGTGGCTATTTCCTAGCCTTTGCTATGACTGGGGATCATGTCTCAGAAGGACACAGAGGTGGAGAAAATCAGGAGAAACACCCCAGTCATGTGACCTCGATGGTCACTTATTTAGATCCTATAAAAAATGTCAGCGGATGGGGTAAACGTCAGTAAAATAAATCAGTCCCTGGCTCCAATGTAAGACTTAAGAACAGAGTCTTCGAAGCCATTTAGCACTCAGATTACCAAACAGCTTAATAAACTTCCAGGACGGAGCACTTCTGAAAGGAAATGAGAAACAGTCTAGAGGATTTTATGGTAGAAGATGAGCGAGTAAAAGAATTTATAATTTAAATTTAATATAAATGTATAATTTATTCCCCTTCCTGAAACCCAGAGGAAACAATAAGAAAAATAGAGCATTAACTTTATCTTTCATAAGATCAGGAAAGGACAGATCCCCAACTCAAAGACAAAGACACTTCACACAGTGTGAGGTGTCCCAAGGTCACAGCATGTTTCTCTACATGTTTATCAAGGTTAAGGTTTCTCTAAAAGTCAAAAATTCAGTCCCTAAAATGCCCAAATCAAACATTTTCTGTCTGAGGATGAAGGTGTGGTGAGAGAGAGAGAGAGAGAGAGAGAGAGAGAGAGAGAGAGAGAGAGAGAAAGAGAATGAGAGAAAGAGAATGAGAGACAGAGAATGAGAGAGAGACAGAGAGAGACAGAGACAGAGAGACAGAGAGAGAGAGATATCACTTTCCAGAGAGAGCTCTGGGAGACAGAGTTGAAGGAATCTCACAGGGACATAGTCTTTGCATTCTACATCTCCCCAGTCCAGAGGAAAAGTGGGGAGAGGAGAGGAGAGGCAATATTCCTTGTGAATCAATGCAGAGAAAATTAAAAAGCCTGAAACATTCAAGAGAGAAACTCTAAATCACATGAACATCACTTTAAGCCATGAAGACCTACTGCTGAATGTCGGAATCTCAGAGTGGAGAATGCCTTAGCACTAAACTTGAAGCTAGCCCTAGCCTTAACCCTAAACAACCGTAACCTTAATGAACCTGACCCTAATCCTGTACTTAATCTAAACCCAACCCTAACCCTACTGTGTCCCTGGGGCAGAGGATGGAGCAGTGTTTGGTGACGGCAAGTATGAGATTTGTATCCACATTGGTCTACCAGCTGTCCCTCTCACTCCCTTGCTCTCCACAGTATTTTTAAGAATTTGGTGGGTCCTATAGATCTGACTCATTAAAAGATGATTAATAGTAACCAAAAAGAACCCTGTATGTGGATAAAGATGATCCAAAGAGAGAGGTGAGAAAGGATAAGGACAAAAAAGAGGAAAAGGAAGGTGAGAGCCATTAACGCCATGGGGAGTCACACCCACAAACTGAAGAACTTTACAAAAGATACTCCACTGCAGCCTCAAAGAAATGAAAGAGCACGTGACTTGTCTGAGAAAAAGCTCAAAGACCAGATACACGGTGTAAAAACATGTATGATATCACAAGGAGGATGAGTACAGGCTGCTAGGGCGCAAGAAAATGACTCGGGAAATAATATCATTTCCAAGGTAAAAGTTAGTATTTGAAGTAGCAAGAGGTAGACATTGCAGGAAGTACTCAGGGGCAAGAAATCCATTCAAAATCAATTAGACACACACCAGGAGGTAAAGGTGATTAGCGAGATGCCAGATGTTCACCATCAGGAACAAGAGATCAGAAATGGGAAAAGAGGCAGATTCAAAGGAAATGTTATTTTGAGCTAAAGGGTGACCTGACCCTGCAAGTTAAACAACATGCTGACAACATACTACCATGTGCTTAATAAATGAGACGTGAGGATAAAAAGACCTTGGGGTGTCTTATGATAATGGTATTAATCATAATAAAAGCAATAGTAACAACAGCATCAATAATAATAAATAGTAAGACCACCTGCGCAAGGAAGAAATTCAGACTGGCCTCATCAGTCTCCGTGATCACACTCAAAACCAGAAAGAATCATTTAATACTTATAGAGAATTAAGGAAAAGGATGTGTGATGTAAGAATTTTATATATTTTATATTCAGGTAAATTGTTGCTTTTACCAAGACATCTGGGCTCCATAAGATAAACACTCTTTTTTAAAAAAAGATGAAATTGTGATAAGTGAACAAAATAAGAATCTGGGAACAGAGAAGGTGCCAGGTATGAAAGATCTGGTGATGAACAGAACCTATTTAAATTGAAAACTACAACCAAGACTAAACAACACTGAGATTATAATAGTTGCAGGAATCAGTGTAAATGTGGATGTTTTTACAGCCTCTGGGAGAATAAATAAATGGAAAGAAGCGTCATTTCACTAATTTTCTCATTTGTCACAAACAGGACTAACTAGATATCACCCAAGGAAGATAAATCAAGAAATTGAGAATTCCTATGATTTAAATATTATATGGGAAACCTCTAGAAGAGCTAAAATAGACCATGAACCTTCTAAATTGCCATAAAAGGAAACACACAAATGCACAGATATCCACAGAAAGATGGAAAGCAGAATAAAGTATTACACTCAGAAAATGTGATAACAATAGATGTGTACATCTTCAAGAGGCATACATCTAACAGATTTACTCCCAAAAGTTAAAATAAATGGTAAAAGAGAACCAGATCAATGCCAACAAAAGGGGTGAAGAACTTTTAACAATACCTTTGAATTTGAGCAAGACATGTCAGACAATTTATGAGGTTTTCTGAAATTTATATAATTCTGCTTTGCTCCAGGGCTTCAAAATCTGGAAATCAATCCCAAAGACCTTTTAATTTGTGACAGATCCCATGCTTATGTCTCTAAGATGCCCCAAGATTCAATGCAGTGAGAGGTCACTGGCCTTTGTAACCCTGTGTGCCTGCTATGGGATGAATGGTGTCCCCTACTAATTTCCTATGTTGACGCCCTAAGCCTCTGGACCTCCTGGACATGACTTTATTTGGAGATAGTCTGTGCAGATCTCATTAGTTAAGGTGAGGTCATGTTGGGATAGGTTGATGTGTGACTGTGTCCTTACAAAATGGGGGATTTGGAACAGGTACAAACACAGGGAAAGCACTATGGAAAACCTGGAGTTGTGGTTTCACAGGATCAGGAGCCCCTGGAGACCAGGAGAGACAGATCCTTCCCTGGAGACTTCTGAGGGAGCACACCCTCCAGACATCTTGATCTCAGACTTCTAGGCTGTGTCCTCTCAGGACTGTGTGGGAATTAGCTTCTGCTCTAAGTCGCCCCGTTTGTGCCACTTTGTTAAGGCAGCTGTAGGAAATGAATACTGTCCCCATAGAACATACCCTCCTTTGTGACAAATTCCCTAGTAGTATCCTTTATCCAAAGGAAACATCTCACATGGTCTTTCCCAAGATCTTCACTCTCAATGGTGTTATTCATATATATACTCACATCCACCATTTATCCACAAGATAAAGATTGGAGTCTGTTATGTTCATCGGTCTATCCCTTGCACATAGTAGTCCTACAATAAAATGATCCTCAGTGGCCGAATAGTGGAGATCTGAAAGATTAATAACATACACAGATACTTGGGATTTCAGGATGTGAGGCTCACCAAGTAGGAGCAAAAGAAGGCACTTGACAGTGGTCCAGGCAGAATATAAACCAAAGATCTCACACTAATCTTTAAGCACCCAATAACACAGCAGCACAATACATAAAGAAAATCTATCAAAAACACTAGGAGAAATCTACCTCAGCACAGAGTAAATGCATGCCAGTAGATCCCAAGCTCACTCTGAGATAGACTGGTGGGCAGCATTATGTGGAGATGCTGTTTGGAGTCCAGTAGATATAATTTTTATAACCTTTCCTGTCCCCAGTATGTCCCATGCATAGTCAAAGTGAAAGCTTGAAGGTAAATGACCTTAGGACTTGAGTAAGAGAGCATATCACACATCTCTAAGGATGGATTATCTGAGATCTAATTGTCTACATGAATGGGTTTTCCCTTCACTGATATTTTCCTCTTCATTTTCAGATCGTGGCCAAGAGATACAGAGATTTTGAATTTCCTTCTGAAATGACTGGCCTCTGGAGATACTTGAACAATGCTTATTCTAGGGATGAGTTCACAAATACATGTCCAGCTGACCAAGAGATTGAACGTGCATATTCAGATGTTGCAAAAAGAATGAAGTGAAGGGGAAGTAGTGGTGGTGGTCTTTCTGTCTTATTTCTCAGTTGGATGGGCTAGGCTATGAAAAGAGTATGTTCTTTGGACCCCACCCACCTGCCCCCCCCAGAAAACCAACCCATCCCTTGCAAAATAATGCCCACATTTTAACGGGCCCATATGGTAGTGTGATCCACTCATCACCTTGTAATTTGTGTATCAGAATAATACCAGTCTCTATGGTTACACACACCAGTTGTCCACTTTATGTTAATTTATATCTTTAATGTTCACTGATCGTAATCTATGCTATTTGGGGCATGTGTTTCGCAGTGTAAGTTTCCAAAGTAAATTAGGTTTGAGTTCAATTTCTCCTTCAATTAAAAAAAATTGCCTCTGATAGTTTTTATAATCATAGCTAGCCTGTCTTTCTCCTCTAAAAATAATTGTTTAAGTTTTTTTCAGAATGAGAATGCTGTCTTTGTAACTGCAAGATGATACATGCCTATTTTAATATTTAAAAACAATGTCAGAGGGTTTTAAAGAAGGAAGAATTTCATTAGTGTAGTGCAGTGGAATTTCACTGAACTTAGCTAACTCCCGATGACTTATGGGTGGCATCTCAAAATCCTGAGTCTCTCTTTCCCACACGTGTATTCATACCACACACAAGTTCATCCACACTGGAAGTGTATATTTTAAAGGACGGGGAAGGGAGGGGACTTTGATGGTTATGCAAACAGAGCCTGAGACCTAACATCAGCCCCGCCCAGCTAGAGAGAAAGCTCGCCTTCTGGTTTTGCAGGGATGGCGAATCCTAGGGGATGGTGGGCAGGGACCAGCTGCAACCCCAAGCGTTGGTGGTTCCACCCTTGTTACCACTGCCCCCAAGATGGCCCCGTCTCTGGTTCCGGGAAGCAAGGGAGAAGTGCCCCGGGTGCCTCTCCATCCAGCCTCCCTTCCCGTGCCTCCTCTTACTCCTTTCCCACTCAGAGACACTGAGTCTTCAGGATGATTCTTCCCAGTGGTTGCGAGTGGTGGAGAATCTCCTTGCTGAGTTGAAATGCATCCTGACTACTTTTCATGGCCGTTGTCTCTCAGATCCAGTATTGCTCTTCGGCCTGGATGTGAGGTGAGGCTAGCCCGGCTCTCGTCACCCTCTTCCCTTTATCATCGCATGTCAGGTCTGGCTGGGAAAATCCAGGCCGGTGAAATTCCTGGTGACTGCTCTTGGGCAGTGCTGGTAAAAGGTCAAGTGGAAAGATGGATGCAAAAGAGTTTTCTGGCTTATCTGAATTCCTCTCCACACATCCGTGGCAGCCTGTCTCCTTCCTCTGCGGTGGCGGGACCTGGCCGCTGAGCTCCCACCCAAGGCAGGAAGGCAAACCAGGGGTTGCTTAAACGCTCATCAAGACCTGGAATCATCCATCAGGCTGCGTCCCTTTGACATCACACCTGTCCCCCGGGAACTCTCTCGCTGAGTTGAATGTGGTACGTGGTTGCTGCTAAGATGCTCATTTTAAAATGTTTGCATCTATGTTACTGGAGATTCATTTTGGAAGAGAGCAAAGCATTAGCAGAAACTGTTTAAGGATTTAGTGCAAAATGCCCAGTGACATGAGGTCCTTGTGCCGTCTCCACTTTGTCTCCCTGTGACCAGCTGCCTCAGTGTCACCTGCAGGCAGCCAGCTTCGCTGCATGAGCCAGACACTTTGGGAAGCTGGGTCTGGCGTGTGTCTCCCTGGTTAGTGTTTCACATCTGCTGCAGAGTCAGATTTTTAAGACTAGGTTTATGATGTTACATTTAAACTTGGGAAATGAATTGACTACCAGATGTGACTAGTGTGAACTCTGTATTTTTAGATGTTGAAGTGATTTAAGCTCCGTGTGCCTTCAAAATTAAACAAATTGTAAAAATGTTTAAGCAGAGCCAATATCTTTAATTTTTTCTTTTTTTTTTTTTTTTGCTTTGCATCCTACAATTAGATTTAAATAAAGTGGAAATGGGCTGTCTTTAAGAGGATGAGAGTGATGTGGAACCAGCAATGGTTGGCACTTGATTGAGAGAGAATCGGTGTTCTGTGAGCTGCAGAGACACCGTAAGGGCGTATTTAAGATGCGTGTGAGCTGTGCTTGCACAGGTGACGCAGGGGATTGCGCTACTGTATTGAAAACCACATTATTTTTACGGAGCTAGCGCTGGGTAGCAACACCACCCAGGCTTTAGGGGCTTTATGGGGACATCTCCAAATACCCCCCACCACACTCACTGCAACTCTATGTACAAAAGCCCAGTAGACACACTCAGCTGGGAAAAACAATGAGCTCCTGCCATGTGCAACAACGTGGGCACAGCTGGAGGGGATGGGGCTAAACAGACTCACTTTTCTTTTACTATTCAAAAGAACAGATTTGTTAAAAAGGGAGAGAAGAGTAAAGGGTGCTGCACAGACACAAGTGCGCAGAAAGAGCTGCCCCGAAATGGACAGGTTTGTTCAGAGAGAGGCCTGCGTAGCCCAGGCGGGCAGGGAGCGCTGCCCTGACGTACATTTTTTAACGGGGTTGTGGGGAGGCAACTAGACCCTCTGGCCGGCCCCCTAGTGGCCCTGCCCCCACAGGCCCTGAAAAGCTGTTGTATGTGGGGAGGTGAGGAATATTCTAGGGATGTTCGCCAGGCCCCAGAGGAGTTGTGGTCCGGGGTGCAAGCCTTTGATCTGGGGAGGAAGTGTGGGATCGACCACCCGTGGGATCAACTTACCCGCTGTCTGTTCGTCTGCTTTCGGGGGCTTCTCTGCCCAGGGGCCCGCCTGGCGTCTCTCCCTTGCCCCTGGGTGTTCAAGGTGTCCCAACAACCTTCCCAGAGAGAGGCCAGTTTTTTCATGACAACTCCCCTCCGTTCTTTGCCTCAACCCCCTTCTAGCAGATTCCCTGAAACACCCTTGGGTGAAGGGGCAAGGGGCACCACTGATGACTGACCTGGGGTTGCCACGGCTCAGCTGAGACACAGGCCTCCGTCCCCTGCAGTGCTCTCTCCACGCGCAGACATGGGGTCTCGCACCTGCTGGACACGTGAGGTCTCTGAGCCCTGCTCCTCTCTGGAAAACAGGAACAATAGCTCACCATCGGGCTGAGAGTAGCTGCTGGCAAGTTCTCCGTGAACCACCCCCCACGGCTGAGCACAAATGATTTTTCAGGCACTCGCTTTTCCTGGGTGGGTTATAGCAACACGACAGGGCATGAAGTCACATGTTGACAGGACCTTGAGCCCTTCTCAGGGGGCCATGGCAGTCATGCCCTGTCCCCTGCCCGAGGGATGATGGCTGCCACAGCTCCGCTGGCCTTTGCTGTCAGCCACTGCCCGCAGCCCACCAGTTGCCCTGAGGTTGTTGCCACAGCGGCCTGATGGCCCTGCCAGGCCCCCTCCCATGTGGCCTGGAGACACTGCTTCCAATTTCAAGACATTTATTTGAGGTCCTGAGAAGTGGAAAGTAGGCGAAAATCAGTGTGTGTGCATGTGTGCGTGCATGTGTGTGTGTGTGTGTGTGTGTGTGTGTGTGTGTGTGGAGGGGGTCTTCAAGGCTGAGCCCCAGGCCCCCAGAGACTGACTACCACTAGGTGGCGCTGCCTCCCATCTCCTGGAGCCAAGGGACCTCACCCTGCCTTTGGTGGCATGGGGAGCCAGTGGGTTCCCCGGCACTGCCCTGATGCACATACAGCCCCAGAGAGTCATTCAACCCAGCCCAGCCTCTGTGTCAGTCCAGGGCGTGCCCCAGCATGGTTTTTCAGGGCCAGAGAAACCAAGTGTGTGGACGGGGCTGCTGGCCTCGGCCCGGCCTCCCCGAAAGCAGACGCCCAGAAGGTCAGGCTGCATTTTCAGATGCTCTGAGGGATGTCTGTGAAGGGGCTTCCGCTCTGTCCTGCCACAAGAGGTTGTCCTGCCGCACAAGAGGTTGTCCTGCCTACTGGTAACACAACTCACTTGCCCAGCCCGCTTATTCCTTTCTTGTTTGTGAAGGCAGGTGGGTGGGGTAGGCACTTCCTTGGAGATTTGGGGAACTGAACAGAACCCTCTGGCTGCTCCACTTGCTCCCCAATCCGAGGAACCAGTGCTCCCTCCTGGGCCCGACCCACCTATAACTCAGAGAGGCGTGAGGATTTTCTGGAAGGGATGAGTTCCTGGGTCCCAAGAAACCTACAGCCACTGAGGGCCTCACATCTCCTCCTCACAGACCTGGGCTCCTGGCCCGGAAACCTCCCTGACTTGTTCTCACAGCCCCTGGGTCTGGAAGAACAGGCCAGGAGGACCTGTGCAGGTAGTGGGTGCGAGGAGGGACTATCCCACCTCCGTCTCACGGCCATGTCCCCCAAACCTACTCCTGGCCCCTTCCCAGGAAGGGAGGAGGAGTTTCCTGCTCCTGGTGGGAGCCCTGAGGTCAGGCGTTCAACACCCCTGGGGCTGGGATCCATTCCTGACAACCTACTTAATTGTTCCTGAATCAATTGCCAAGCAGTCAATAAATCCATTCACTTGATTTCAGTGTACACTGTATCAAAATGCAGTTGGGACATCTGGTGTTCCTGACTGGTCTCCATCATTGAACTGTCGCCCAATCCCTGGCTCAGCTATGTCACTTCCTGAGGACAAAAAGGAGATGACTGTGTTGTGACTTCTCTGACCTAGTGCTCAGCTTCGCCTGTCACCAAAACCCACCTCGTCTCTGCTCTGTTTGCATTCTGGAAGGATGCCCAAGAACATGTATAATGTAAGCAAATGGGTGAGCTGGCAAAGTATACACTCAGGATTTTTACAACATTGCTGTAAAACACTGGGGGAAAGCTACTACAAAGGAAGTGATAAAGCGATAGAACACATTCATATAGCACCTTACAGGTTACAGAGCCTGTACAAGCTTATGTGGTCCCATAGTTCCTGGGTGTGCTCTGGCAGTTGACAAGGAAGCTGTGCCAGCTGTGAGTGGCTGCCATCTTGTCTTATAGCAATAGAGTGGCTGCCATCTTGTTTTGTGGTTGCAGAGTGGCTGCCGTCTTGTTTTGTAGTTACAGAGTGACTGCCATCTTGTTTGTGGTTGTAACATGGCTACCATCTTGTCTGGTAGCAACAGAGTGGCTGCTATCTTGTCTTGTGGTTGTAGTGTGGCTACCATCTTGTTTTATGATTGTAGAGTGACTGTCATCTTGTCTTGTGGTTGTAGAGGGGACTTACTTGCTTCTCTCTGATGAATGGAGTGTATCAGCCACAACAGAGACAGTTATGTCAACTTTGGGGCTTTCTACCATCTATAGAAAGCAGGATATTCCGACCAGACAATTGGCAGCTCGCACATTTGGTGATGGAGGAAAATGGGGAAAGAGATTGGGTGAGGGAGAAGAGTAGTGGAGTGAGCTGCACCTATAAAGCATCTCTACTCTTAGTTGGTTGTTAGCCATGGGACTGCATATAAAGCCAGTGTACCACATTAGAGAGTATCCCCTGGACCCCTCAAAAAAATTCACCCCTACCCAGAACCTGAAATACGAAGTTCTTTGGAAAGTCTTTGCAGTTGTAATTAGTTAAATTGAGATGTTGTACCGAGTTAGCATAGGTCCTGTATCCAATATAACTCAGATCCTCAAAGAGAGAAGACATAGAGCTGTATAGACAGAGGGAGAAGGTCATGCAAAATGGAGGAAACTGGAGGGATGGAGCAACCAGCCAAGGGAAGCTGAGGATTGCTGGACCTGAAGGAAGTTGGAAGAGGCCAGGGTGAATCCTCCCTGAGAGCCCTCAGAAGGAGCCTGGCTTTGCTGATATCTCGATTTCAGATCTGGCCTCCAGAATGGGAGAGAATGAATTTCTGTTGCATTAAGTCACCCAGTGTGTAGTAACTTTGCTACAGCCTCAGGAAACTCTTCTGCCTGTGAGGCTCTCAGAACAGCTGAGTCACTTTGGAGTGACTGAGTTACTCAGCAATAAGACGCCAGTGCTGATGGCACAGCTGCTGTGAGGGGAAAGCTTGGCCTGTCAGCAGAGGGGTGTCCACAGAGCGAGGACAGCAGTGCAGCCTGAGCCAGGGTCCATTTAGAAAGCTGGCGATGCCACTGACGGCAGCACTTGAGTCACGTGGTGCTGGAGGAAAGGTGGCAGATGAATACCCCGAAAACCTTGCATTTTGGTTCTGTCTCTGCTTCTTCCAGGATGGGTGGTTTTGGGAAAGTTAGCGGCCCTCCTGGGCCTCAGTCCCCTCCTCTGTCAAAAGCGGGGCTTGAATCTTCAGTGTAGTGTCTAACTCTTAAGTTGTAAACCCTGAGCCAGAGACACGGGTTAGCATCAGCGATGACACTAGGGAACAGCCCGGCCCTGGCCAGCACCATGCCCCCCACATTCCTGGCCCCAGGTCCTGCCCCCATCAACTGCCTGCTGTAGGGGGTTTTGGTGGATGGCCTGCTGCATGGTGGAGCCACCTGCCAAACTTCAGATCTCTGTGCAGTCTGTGACTGAATTAGCATTATCTATGCATTGACTCGTGTGATCCAAGGGAAGCATTTCTCATCCACAATGAATCTAATGAGGTACCTCTTCCGAGAGCACAGTCCACACACTCAACGGGAACTTCAATGACCCAAACAGCTGGGAATAGAGACCCTGGAGTCTTTCCCAGGCCCCCGCCTCCCACCCTGCCCTCCTTCATGCAGCTGTCTGCTTTGCGCATGTGTCAATCAAAACTTGACCTTGAACATTAACCTTGAAAGGGAAAAGTGGGTACGGAGAACACAGATGGAGGGAATGTTTTCTCTCTGCAGTTCCTGAGATCATGATTTGTTTTCTCCACCGTCTAACAAATGACCACAAATTCAGCAGCTTTGTGAAACATGCATTTATCTTCTCACAAGACCTGTCATCTCAGCGTGGGCTGACTGGGATCGTCTCTCAGGGTCTTGCAGACTGACATCAGGGTGTCAGCAGGGTCCTCTGGCCTTTGGAGGAATTCAGTTCCTTGTCACTCCTTGTCACTGTGGGACCCAGGGCTTCAGCTTCAAAGCCATCCGCTATTCCTGGCCACATGGCACCCTCCCAACATGGCAGTTGGCTTCTTCAGAGTCAACAGGAGAATTCTCTGCTACTTCAAAGCTCTATGACGTCTTCCATCTGACTTATCCCTCAACTGATTAGGTCAGGCCCACCTAGGATGCACTCCTTTTGGATTAACTTAAAGTCAACAGACCTGCAAAGGATAAAACCAGCTGATCAAAAACTCTAAAGACGTGCAAACTCCCTCGTCTATGCTGCATAATGCACTAACCTCAGGTGTAGTATTCCCTCACACTCATGGGGGGTTCTGCTACCCCTCAAGGGTGGGAGTTTACAGGGCATGTGGGGATCTTAAAATTCTCCTGCCACAGGTGAATTTGAGGCCCTGTAGCAGGTGAATCTGAGGTGCCGTAATGGCAGCGCAAGGAAGTGCACCTCCCCAGGTATAACCCACGGGCTGAGGTCAGTGCGATGGCATTGCCAAAGCTCTCAGGTGGCCCCCAGCACATCATGGCATCAGATGTCTGCTGCATATGATCCTGGCAAGCTTCCCCGAGACACTTTTACCCCTAATCCTTAGGCTCAAACAGCCGTGGAGCGAGATGGTACAGCATTTCTGTGAAGTCCACTGACTTGATTCCCAGGTTCCTCTGACAAAGCCGGAGTTTGTTGCCCTTCCAGTCCTGGCACCAGATGTACGTATTTACTCAAGCTTTTGCCAAAGGGTGGGGAGAGAGGGTGGGGCAGAGGATTCTTTTGCAGTTGGTCAATGAAGTGCTTTGTTATGATTTTGCTTCACATGGACAGGTGGCCAATGTCTCAGGGACAGACAGATGGACCTCTCCCTCTTGGCCTTCCCTGCTTTCTACCCAGCAGCCACTTGTAAAGATTAAATATAAGACAAAAACAAAACAAAGGCCATGGTTTCTCATGTGGTAGAAAAAGCTATCTGGAGAAAGAAACAAATCATCTGAGAGACGTTGCACGGAGTTTGGAAAAATAAAACCCAAGACAGCAATTCTTTGTTCTCGTCGCATTTCCTTCTGGGGCACTGTCCATGCCTGCCTTGACACAGGGTTCAGTGTTAGGGTTTGGCTCAGGGGCGCCCCTGGTTTGTCCATCCAAGCCAGGTACTGCGTCACTCAAGAGGAGTGTGAGGGCGATGGGTTTGGCTTCTCTCACTTGGGTGTGAGATACCCAGGGGCCACAGGCCCGCAGGCCTGCAAAGGAAAGCCCTTCACTGCCCCGGGCGTCAGCTTCAAAGCCACCTTCTATTCCTGGCCACATGGCGCCCTCCCAACAGCCCTCGCCCTGGGAAAGCAAACTGTCAAGCAGGAACACGGAGCTGGGGAACGGAGGCTCCAGTGTGAGTCTGGGCTTCCGTGCACCCGGAACTGTTCCCGGGGAACCCCAATGTGAAGTGGGGTGGCCTTACTGTGGGTCCTCACCCACATGCTTAAAAGGGACTGACAATGAAACTCAATGGCAGATCCACACAAAAAGGTGTAATAAAGGGTTTACTTACAAAAAAAAATTGGGGACTGAAGACGTGAATAATAGGGAGAAAGAGAGAGCAGTAAAGTAGTGAAGGCGTCCTACCTGCTCCGCTGAGCTGGGATCCCAGAAGCACGCTGAGAGCCGGCGAACAGCCAAGAGACCCCCAAGGCCCAGAGGTCTGCTTATATACCCAGCCCGACTGCTTAACTCCACCCTCCGTTCCCAGCATCCTCCCTTAGGTGGTGAGGACATTATGGGATTTGTAGTCCTCGGTGTCTTGGCTCTCTTTGGTCTGGGGTGGGGGCCATAAACCTGTGTTTGTGGAGTTTGTTCAGGACGTCCTTTCCCCCCAACAGAACCAAGGGGGGCTCCTCACTCAGGTGATCATCAGACGCCACCTGGAACGCTGGTCCCCAGGCCTCAGGCTTCTGGTGCCTGAGAGAGGAATTGGCCTGAATAATCTCCAAGGTTTTCATTCGTAAGATGCTCTGACGCCACGCAGCACGCAATTCTTCATGTCACCTCTACAGCGATGTGCCACCTCACGAGAGCCACCTCCAGAAAAATCCAGAATGTCTCACCTCAGGAAGAGCCCACGGCAATGGACTTAAGTTGGGGTTGGTTGGTTGTTGGGTTTTGCCACGAGATCATCAATTCATGAGGGAGGTTAAAGGGCCTAATGTCACTATATTTTTTAAATCAAATTGAAAAATTTAAGTCTATTTTACTATTTTTATGCATGTGTCTTTCTGTTCTGGGAACAGTAAGATTTTTTTTAAGAACGATAAACACAATCCAAGTTGATTTTGTTCTCAGCAGCTGTCTCACTCCACAGCGGTGAATGAGATCAAAGTCATCTTCCTGGTAAGAAAAGAATATACAGTTTCAACCACAATGTGACTTCACAGATGAAATGATTTCTATCTTGATTAATAAGCACATCTTCTGAGGCCGCTGGGCTTTCCTGAGAGTGTGGTCCTTGGGGAGGAGCCTCTCCCTCCGGGTTTTCGGGACCAGACCCAAGAAATGGCCTCCATAGCTCAAGAGAGACGTGACTTCTCTCTGTCAGCATTTCAGGGGAGTGAAAGGTCCCCCCACCCCCAGAAACAGAAGTGGTCACAATGCAGAGGTGGCTGGGGGGGCAACAAAGGAACAAAGGCAGCAGCTCATTTCTTAGAGACTTCTGAAGGGCCCCCCCTTCTGGCAGCCAATGACCTGCCAAATCGTCTATCAAAGCACCCCGAATTTCCGTGATATTACTTTTCTATGAAAGAGATTCTACTTGGTATTTCTGAGAAGTCTGAAGAGCCATTTCCGGTCCTAAAGTGGAGACGTTTCTGAAATGCAGCGGCTCTCACCGGCAGGAATTCCTAGGTGCTCCCCTGGAGGGCTGGGGTTGGTAGGGATTTTCCACTCCAGGAATTTGGTCCTGAACCTTTCTGGGGTCACAGAAGCCTTGTGGGCTTCTCCATGGAGGTTGCCCAGTCCCGCACCCCCACACCGAGGGCCAGCTAATGAAGGAAGTTCAGATCTAGACCCAGAGCCTGGCTCGTGGTTCCATCTAAAGGCAGTTTTTGTGAAACTAAATTATATGAGGAGAAAGGCAATTCCCTACACCTGCCTGTCTCTCGTTGCCCCATCCTGGGCCCCCCCGCCGGGCCTCTGGGCTGCCGTGTGTGTGTGTGTGTGTGTGTGTGTGTGTGTGTGTGTGTGTGTGTGTTCATGGCTGGGTCACAGAGATGTGGGGTTCACCTCTTCCTCTTCCTGGGGTGCGTGGATGGGGAAATAGATGTGGTGGAATCAGAAAAGCAGGGTTAGACTGGGAGGGAGCCGCCGGCTCACTCGGCACTTTGATTGTTAATCAAAGTCTTAGTAAAGCAAGTACATCTGTGCTTGGGTAGAAAGTAAAAATGCAAAAGAGAAGCCAGGAGAGACTTAGCTAATGGAGCTCTCCAGAGGGCATGCAGGGGACGCAGTCCTGACGACCGGTTAGCTGCGGGGATGAGCTCTGGCACCCAGGCCACACACACCTCCTGTGGCCTCACCTTCCGTGGCCCTGGCGCCAGTGCAGGAAACTTTGGGTTAATTTGGACAGTTAACTATCACAAACAGTGGGTCCCAGTAGGTCAGGTTCACGATGAACTTTGAAGAGTCTAGGAAAGGCTGTGCAGGGCTAGAGCTCCCCCTTTAAAAAAATTCTTTCAGAAATGAGGGGTCCATTGGGCGAGGCACATGTTTAGCTGTTTCTTTGAGACCAGCCGACAACGGGTGTCCACTCGTCAGCATGTCCTTCCTCTGTACTTGCTTTCATTGGGGCCCCTTACCCTGTTGACCTGTGATTTGAGATAACTGGGCAGAGTTGCCTGGTCTTGGGCAAGTCATGTGATCTTGTTTGTTTGTTCATCTGTAAAAGCCTGTTCCTATTCAGTTCTTGGAACTGTGAGGAAAGGACTGGAAAGCTCAAGAAAATATAAAGAGCCAAGTTAATGCAAAGATGGGTGTTCTTTGCTCCTGATTGTGAGACTGGGCCTCACGAGGCAGAACTACCTCACGGGCAGGGAACAAGGCCAGCAGTCAGGTCATTCCACTGGTGGGGAGGCCTCGAACAAGCCATTTTTTCTCCCTCAGGTCAGTAAGAACTGCACCTGTCTTTTTGAGATTAGAAGAGAAACTGGAACTGAAATCATTTTGATTTTGTTTGAAAGCAGTGTCAAGAGGAGCTATCTCAATCCAAGATATTCTTCAGGGGCACTGCTTGCCTCTATGCCTTTGTCCTTGAAATCCCAGGTGACCTTTGACCTCTTCAAGGAGATCCCTTGGCTTGGAATCTCATGAGGAGGCCTCCTCTGGGTCTTCCATAACCAAGCCCAGGGCACCATCCGGTCTGACTCACTTCTTCTGGTCAAGGAGGCACGTGAGGACCTTGCAAAACCCCAGCCTATTTCTGCTTTCCCACTTTTTCTGCCCTCACTGGGTCTCTTCACTTGGGAGCCATTATCAGGCATAACCACACATCTCCAGAGAAATCAATCGATACAGGGCAGCCAGGATTTCTAAGCTAACTCACTTTGAAAGCTGCAAGGTGCAACATGTGTTCATTATGTTGATGGTTATCTGGTTAGCCACTGACTTTCTAAATTACTTTAACCATTACTTTTCAATATAATACTGGAAGTTCTAGCCAGAGCAATTAGACAAGAGAAAGACATTCAAGGGATCCAAATAGGAAAGGAAGAAATTAAACTGTCTCTATTTGCAGACGATATGATAATATATATACAAAACCCTAAAAACTCCATAGGAAAACTACTCAAAATAATAGACCAGTTCAGTAAAGTAGCTGGATACAAAATCAACGCACAAAA